>OENM01001582.1:6526-31053 GCA_900239745.1 Rotaria magnacalcarata | reverse complement strand
TATACCATTCGATGCGCCTCAAAAAGCTCTACAAAATGGTATATTGGGATTCGTTATACAGATATAGTCGCCTTATTCGACAGGGTCCTTTACTTTATAAACATTCGGTGTATTACCCGTAGGGTATCTACTTTCATTTAACTATATGTTTTAAAGTTGAGGAATTTGAGTTGTTTTGGGGTATTACCCTACAGCGTAACAACTTGGATATCCTCGAAGAAATACACAAAAACAACTGGAATTTGCATAAGATACTCAATTCGAATTTGAAGATAATTGATTCATGTACTGCACAGTAACACTTCGGAAAACCTTAAGGCACAGATATTGCTACAGGAAAATGCAAATAATATCACTTTATCTGAATTGTCTTTTAAATAATTTGAATTTAGACATGCATATTACTGAGGCTGAAATGTATGGCATAAATTATGATTCCTAGGAGCATTCCTTGGATTCCTGACAATGCGTAACATTGATAGATGGAAGGCTGTCGTTGGTGGAAGCAAGCCGAACGCTACTACATGAATATCTTAGGCTTCTAAAAGAATGCGTGAAATTGCTGAAACCATGTATCAGGTTGCTAAGATTATTCCTCGGCTTCCGATACCCTTGCCTCACGTTGCTGCCAGTACGAGTGGAGTCCTTCGTGACGCACAACAGGTACCGGAACACATACCTAAGCTGCTAGATACTTCATACAGGTTACTGCAACTGTGCCTCATCTTGTTACAGGTATCCAAACCAACTTTCACATAAATTAACCTATACATCTCGGAGCACTTAATTTCTTACAGCAAACACAGGAATGCATCTAACAACATTAGGTATGCTTCTAGCAATCTCAGGATTGCTGCTAGCAACCTTAGGATGACTGCTAGCAATCTCAGGAATTGTTTTAGCAAACACAGGTATCCTTGCAGTAGACTCAAAGTCATCAATGGATTCTTCGAAAATCTCGTTGTTATTTTACGTGGAATTAGGCAGCTGCTCCGAATTCCTCAACTTTAAAACATATAGTTTTATATAAGTGGATACCCTAGGGGTAATACACCAAAACAACTCAAATTGCTCAACTTTAAACATATAGTTAAATGAAAGTGGATACCCTAGGGGTAATACCCCAAAAACAATTTGATGGGTATTATGACTTGGAAATCACGATACCCAGTGTAACGGTATTATGACATCTATAGAAATAGTATCCGTTCAAATCTAAGAAATAATACTTCTTGCCGAAAAAAAAACTTTTCGTAGCGGATAAGGATTTTACCAATTTTATACTTATAATATTCTATTAATAGTTTTTATGTCCGTACTAGCTACATACTCAAAATAAAACGAAATATTATTCATATTCAACACTTAATTTTAAGTGAATTGAGTGTTAACGCGAAAAACTTAATACTTAATATTAACAATTAAGTGTTTCGTTAACACTTAATATTAAATTAACGTTAAGTGCCACCCCTAGCTATGGGTCTTTTTTTTAAAAGTATCCCTTTTGAGAAGCTACGGTTACAAATATCGATGTCACAAGTCCCAACATATCAGAACGCAAATTCACGTCGCCCGGACTGAAAGGTTTAAAGATCCTGCTATGTCTAACGATTCTTTTTGAGTTTCAGCTGAACCATTGAGATAGTTCATACTCGCTCTCATCCTCAAAAAATCGCGTTAATTGGTGTGTAAATCGATCCTTTTTCACGGGAAGCTGATGATTCCATTCATGTGCCATCCTAAGTGTATATCAGACAATGGACATTGAGCTCGTTCCTAGGATCACCATACTATCTCGCAATCATGAAAAAGAGTACTAGTTCAATCAATAGCTACTTTTATTCTGGACTATATGATCGTTTAGAAATGCATCCAAACACAAAATGTAGAACAATTAGAAAAAACCATGTCGTTTCCATACATGCCTATAGATTTCAAAGAGTTCACTGGGTGGCCGATCTAGTATGGCATCTAGGTTATTTGTCGGCTCAAATACTGGCCATCGATGAACATTTTGCCAGAAAGGTGACTGTAAAAATGGAATTAAGGGAAGAAGCGGGTTGAATCTAGGCGATCGACGTTGTTGATCCATTTTTATTTGCTCAAGCAGCTTTGTAAGCCATTCGTTATAAGGCAACGGTTCCAGTTCATTCGTAGAACAACCTGAACGACACAATAGCTTGAACTGTTCATCGAATGGTATCGTTTGTGTATTTATTAAATGGATGGGTAATAAATTAGATGTTACTAATGAATGCTGATGACGAATGATAGTGACAATTGATTTAGATACAAGGTCAACAGGAGTAACGTCAAATGGAAATGTCAAATGAGGATATGCACCGAGCTTATAGCAGCCTCGCACCATTAACACGAATAGATCTTCATTTGTACCAATGCCCGTTGTAGATGAACCAGTAATTCTACCAGGCCGAAATATTGCACCCTGTAGATCTTTTCGTAGTGATCGAAGTACTAGCATGTCAGCAATATATTTGGATTGACTATAACCACCTATGATTGATGGTAGATGAGGCTGATCAGTTTCTCGTATGCGAAGTGACGAATCTTTGTTGTCAGAAAATAAGAAAATGCTTAGACTCGACACATAGTACAGCGGTATTGAATAACGGACACATTGCCGAATGAAATATTTAGTGAACAATACATTGACGTGCCTTAGTTGATTGTAAGTTGCATTGAAATTAGTATCTGCTGCACAATGAAGAACAGCGTCGATCTGACTCCATTGATCATCATTGAAGCTAAAACCAAAACCAACCTGATTTTCATTGGTTAGATTTTCACACAAACAGATCTGAACGCGTTTTTCATTATTATTATTGATTGCTTCTTGTGTGATGTTATCAAATAAGTCATATTTGATTAATGCCGATTTTAGTCGGTTGTTTGCCTCGTCTAGTGAATTTGCACGTACCAGTACGAGAACAATCATCGATGTCGTAGTCAGTAATTCATGAAGTAAAAAGGATCCAAGAAACCCTGTTGCACCCGTCAATAACATCGTTGATATTTGATTGGAGAGACTCGGACGAAAATCGCTGTTTATGTTCTTCAATCCAATCTCGCTCTCATCATCATTCAGATCCTTCATCATAGATTCGTAGGAAATATGATCGTTGTTGTCGTGTTGAGACAGTAATGTGGCCATTTCGTTCAGTACCATGTGAGCATGAATACATATTTTGGCAGCAAATCGCTCTGCTATTAAATTATGAAGAAGAGCAATAGTTAATGAATTGCCACCTAGTTGAGCAATCGTGCGATTTTTTAGTTGTTGGTTTGTGATATGATCGCATTGATCACGCAAAAGTTCGCGCCAAAGAACTGCAAGCTTGTTTTCAACATTTGTCAGGGATGTATTATGAATATGTTCATCATGAATAGTTTTATCGATACTAAGTAGCTGCCGATTGATTTTACCTGAAAGCGTTGATGGCAGATTGGTAACGAGCATTCGAATAATGTACGTTGGCAACATATACGATGGTAATATTTGAGAAAGATATTCACGAATCGATTCTACTGTTGTAGAGCCATCCACGTAAGCAACTATAGCCCCTTGATCATTCTTACAATGGCCACAATTATGTAGAATCACAACACAGTAGGTAACATGAGGACAACGAAGAATTGCCATTTCTATTTCGTTTAATTCAATACGACATCCATAAAATTTCACTTGTGAATCTTTGCGACCCAGATACGAGAAAATTGTATGGTTGGACGCTACTGTCGCAACTAAATCACCGGTACGATACCACCGCTTTTCTTGCCATGCGAGAAAAACCTTGTCCTGTGCACTATTTAGAT
This sequence comes from Rotaria magnacalcarata, assembly GCA_900239745.1. Lineage (NCBI taxonomy): Eukaryota > Metazoa > Rotifera > Eurotatoria > Philodinida > Philodinidae > Rotaria > Rotaria magnacalcarata. The sequence continues at coordinate 27,219 of OENM01001582.1, read as the reverse complement.
AGCCGTGACGGGAAACACCGACTCCCCCTAGTACCAATTCACCGGGCATACCAGCTGGTACATCATTAAGTTGAGAATCAACCACACGTGCGCATAGATTATCGATGAGAGTACCAATAGGTAGTGTTTCACCATGGATGGTTGATAGCTGATTTTTTTCATCGAATTCGTAGATTGTTGCACAAACAGCCACTTCGCTTGGTCCGTAAGCATTAAAAAAACGGCGATGACAACCGATCCATTTCTGCCCAAGTTGTCTAGGACATGGTTCACCTGCGGAAACAACAATACGAATGTATGGTAATTGTCTGGGATCAATTGTGGACAGCAGGCTTGGTGGTAATGTTATTACTGTGATGCACAATTGGTTAAGTGCGTCAATAAATCTCATACCGACTCGATCCATAGATGAATCGAATATAGCAAGACAAGCACCAGCTAACAGTGCCATAAATATTTCAGATAAGGACGCATCAAAACAGATCGATGCAAATTGAGCAACAACATCCGATATTTGAATGTCGAAAAAGCTTATTTGCGAGAGAGCCATATTCAATAGGTTCACTTCTTCGATTAAGACACCTTTAGGTTGGCCGGTAGAGCCCGAAGTAAAAATGATATATCCAGCGTCGGGCGTAGCTCGTTGTTTCAACTCAGATAATGAATCGGTGCACTACAGCAATAGCAAGAATGCGAATGATTCCTCAATAGCATGAAGTGATATATTATATTCTACTTACTGAACTGGTTGTATTTTGAAATGCTTCAATTTCTAGCTCCTTGTTCATCGTCACGTTTATTCGAACTCTTGGAGCATTAAACATTGGAACATGAATAGAGGCTGGTAATATAGAATTATTCGTCAGTATGATATTTAACAGCGATTGTTTCTCAATTAACTCGAGCCGTGCAGCTGGATGCTTAGTATCGAGTGGTACAAAAATAGCACCCAACTTGAATGTAGCCAAAATACAAATGATGTACTCAAATGAATTATCCATCCATAATCCTATTAAACTCGTTTTTTTTAAAGCGAATTCATCTTTGAGAATAGACGTAAGATGATCGACGCATTTTATGCACTCAGAGTAGGTGATTGTGAACGGATCCCTTGCTTTCTGTTGCAAACATATTCGACTTGGATAGCGACTGGCCACGAGTTGAAAATGATCGTAGATTGTGCTGGTATTCGAGAGCTCTGTAACTGCCAAAGAGCGAGGACTTTCAATGATCGTATTCTTGGATAGAAGTGGTATTGTCATTAGTTGACCGTAAGAAAGAAAACGAGCCATATGAGTATTACTTCCAAGGTATTCTACTAGATTTTGAAAAGCATTGCAAAAGTCACTTGCAGTTTTTCTGTCTAAATTTATATTAGAAAAAGTCAGCTGATAGCGATACGTAGTGTTGCTCTTATCAGAGTACTTTTGGTTCGTGTTCAACGAGAGTCGGTGACTGGTGAATGACGCTGGTTGAATTGTGCTTGATATGGGTAAGTTAAATACAATAACGTTGGCGTCCTTTACATGAATAGATGAGACAATACTTTCAAATGTTTTTTCTCCCGCTACAATTGTTAATTGGTTTTCGCCAGCAATTAGCTTGACTGCATTGGATTTCAAAGTGTATCGATGAAGTAGTAATGCAACCATAGCCACAGATATGGTCGTCTGTGTCGTGTTGAACTCATCAGCCAAGCGAATGATGAGATCTGCTTGGATCTTGAAACAGTAAGTTTCCCTCATTTTATATTAAACAGTTGCAGCTTACACAAAACCTATTTATACAAAATCCTCAGTATGTGTGTGCATGGCGTCATTTGATATTTTATCGCGTATCTGCTAACACAGTTGGTAATTTCTTCCCACTAAAAAGCGGAAGCCATTAGCTATAAAATAAAACGTCATTGTGAAAACAAACAAATTAATGACTCATTCGCTTCCCAGGCATGCAAGAGTTAGAAATAACGACGTTTTTACGAGTTAAAAGCGCCCATTTTTGTGCGTTAAAACGCGTTCCTCACATGAAAAACCGTTTTAACACATCAAAATGTGCACTTTTAAGGATTAACGACAGAACAGGATAAAATTGTTTTTTGTGTAGCCCTAAGTAGTTGCCACAACGATAATGACTATATCCATCTCTTCTCCTTGTAAAAAAACAAAGTAAACACATGACTATCAGAGGCAAATGAATCATTTATGCATTTTTTCCCACAATGACGTTTTATTTCACAGCAAAGAACTTCCGCCTATTAGCGGGAAGAAACACATTAACGATTCATTCGCCTCTGATAGTCATGTGTTTACTTTGTTTTTTTCAAGGAGAAGAGATAAATATAGTCATTATCGTTGTGGCAACTACTTAGGGCTATACAAAAAATAATTTTATCCTGTTTTGTTGTTATTCTTTAAAAGCTAGCAAAGGCTTTATGGTTTAATCTCTTCAGTCCTTTTAGTGCTCTTTAGCCCATTGAATTGATTTAGTAGCTTTAGTCTCCTGTGGTCCTTAGAGTACCATTAATCATTTCAGGCCCATTTCAAGCGCTAAAAGGACTAAAGGGACTAAAGAGAATAATGTAATGTAAAAGAACTGAAGGAGCTAAAGTATTAAAGACTTGTCTTGGTTTTAGAGCTAAAAAGTAAAAAGGGATCAAATTTATTTTTCGTCGGCCTATGCCACTACTAGGGAATAATGAATTCACCAACGAAAATGTTGTTTCACGTGATACTGCATACTCTTTCTTTGTTTTAATCTGGTAGTTTAATGACTAATTTTCTCAACCCAGTATGCGCATAAAATAAGATCATTCCTATAAAAGAAAAGAATGTTAGAGAGAGGAGTTTAATTGGTCGATCATTCATGGTTATTCCTATTCGGCATTGCCCGTTTTTCATTCGACTTCAAGCTTCGAATTTTAGCATTTTTAAGATCTGGAGTTATAAGTATTACACACGTGCTATTTAGTTATTTATTCTTAAATATGTGCACAGTCAACAAGGAAAATATTAGGAAAACTTCGGATAATAGTCTATCACTTTGAAAAGACTGGCAAACGTGGACGTATTTTTAAACACACATGCTCTTTTGTATGAATTACAGCATGATACCAGTCTATGTGGAATTGCTGTTCAGAAAGAAACTGATTGCAGTCTAATGGCGATATGGAAACGAGCGGCTCGAATTCTATCTGCTCTAGAAGAAGCGCTACAATGATTTTGAGCTCGGTGATAGCAAATTCCATACCAGGACACATGCGTGAACCTGTACTAAATGGAAGATAGGAGCGTTTATTTGAGTATGTTCGTGTAATATTCAGTTCGTCAACTCGAATATAATAGAGTGATGATCGATGGATTGACCACACCAATATATCAATGTCGGTGTTGTTTGGAATCAATAAAGTTCGTCCAGATGAATTTTGACATGTTAGATCGCGTGTGGATCTTCGAGTGATGAATGGTGCAATAGCCCAAAAGCGAAGTATTTCATGAATAAAAGAATCCAAGAGAGAATTTTGAATAATTTCAAAAGTTGATAAGCCATATAGTTGTTCACGTAGTTGTATTTGAATGTCATTTCGATAAGCTAATGTTAATAAAGTAAGCGCCATAGCTGTAGCAGTTGTTTCTGACCCTGCAAATAATATCAGTTTTGTATCAGCAAAATCGAGCGTTCGATCGGATGTTGCCCATCTTTGCTGAATAAGATTATCGATGAAATCAAGTTGATGTATACCATTCATGTCGATTTGTTTTTCGTGATTCTTTGCTGTAAATGTTTCACGTGTAAGATGTAGCATAGACTGAGTTAATCGATTTCCATTATCATCATATGAACACGCTCCGAATGTGCCACCTATTAATGCTTCTCCCACAATGTCTAATGCAAGACGAGCACAGTCATCAGTTACATCAACTATCATACTGTCCGATGCTAATTTTGATTTCCAATAATTAACCAATGCTTTTGTGCAATCAAGAATTATGGGTATGTAATTTTCTTTGATCTGCTTTGAAGACAGACTATGAACAAGTAGTGAACGTGAATGAGGCTTCCGATCTGAATCATTAAGCATTGATCCTGAGAGAGGTGAAGCTTCATGAATCGATGCCTTTTGAAAATGAGATGACGAATGACGAACAAGTATTTCATGAGCAATATCAGCATCAGAGATGAGCAATTTATTTGGATACATCCAGGCCCAGCCACGTTTACTTGTCAAAAACGATAATGTCTCAAGTTCAGACCAGTGAAATATGTGAATTAGAATATAATAAAAAGCCAAACTCAAATATTGTTCAAACAAAATCCAAAGAGACATTGCTTGTATACGATATGAAATATGGACTTTTGTACAGCTTATAATCAACTTCTAGTAAAAATTGAGAAGATGTGCAATCACTTTACCAACAGAAAACGGAAGAGAATGTATTATAATAGTAGCATATTCATCGATAAATATTGTTGACTCACTCGGAGGAAGTGGAAAGTATGTGACGCTAAGTAAACATATGACATCATGCGATTGGCGTTATTATAAAAAATGATAAAGCGAAAGGATAGTTAAAATGCGATGAGAATAAGAAGCCTCCAATTGTACATAGCATAAGTAATGGACAAATATTGCTTTTTCTATTCTGCGAAAACAAAAACACGTAATGAAAGGATGTAAAAAAATGACGTTATTCAATGTCTGATGAATGATCACTTGGTAATAACCCGAAAGGTATGTGATTGTGAGAAAGAAAATATGACAAGGAACTAATATTACTATTAAAATAAAATTAACGACATCCTCCTTTCATTTACAGTCTTTTATAATTTGCCAAACATTGAAATATGACGGACAACGATTTTTTGGGCATTTACAAAAAACCAAATAATAAGCATCTTATTGTTCTCTACTATGAAGCCCGGCAAAGCTTAAATATAGATGATATTGATAGTGCAAAAAGAATTTTACAACAAGCAATCGAGTATGGTCTAAACCATTCGTTGGTATCCGATGTACGGATATTGAAATGTATTGAGCATGAAATTGAATTTTACACCGAAAATCAATTATCAAACAAAAGTGCTTCAGTCGAAATAAATAATTTGAATATTGCTGACATATTCGAACGTCAAGTACAATTATGGTGTGAGAAATGGTCACAGTTACCCCAAAGTGTATTTTACTTACGGATGAATCTTAGTGATGGTCAACAATATCCAATGCTCTTAGTCGGTCGAAAACATTTATCTAAATTATTTTTGACTATGAAAATACCCGAACTTCATTGTAGTCAAGTTCAAGCGTCAATGTTACTCGGTATTCTTCATCACACACATGCATCCGAGTCTACAGTACGCATTTATTATTATCCATTAGAGTTCGATGAAAAACGTTATTTGTTCAATTTAATTGCTAAAAATCCTCTAGATCATAAAACAGAGTTGATCTATCCATTTTGTTTACTTCATCCGTCAACTCATCGTGAACTTCGTTCTGAATCGGATGGTTGGTTACTTACCGACAGTATGGTAAATGAATTAGGACAAGGTGAAACTCATATACGACAATATACTATTCACATGCTGAAAGATAAATATAAACAAGAGGATAGTTGTACGCTCTATGATTCTGCCTGTTCAACTGGACAATTTCTTGCCGAACTGAAGTATCATTTTCCGTTAATACATACAATAGGGCAAGATTTAAGCGAATCAATGATACAATTTGTACTAGAGTGTGGCACTGTCGATGAAGCCTTACATGCAGATGCCAAGTTGTGGCCATTAGGTGATCGGCAGGTTGATGTTGCTTTTATTCGTTTTCTCAACTCAGAAATCGTGGCGACAGAAGATGCTCTTACTCTTTTTCAAAAGATTGCTACTCGAGTGAAATCAGATGGACTTATTATCATCTTTGGTCATACGCCGGTGCTTTTATCTAGCTGCGACTTTATCAGGCAAGGTTGTCTTGAACTCAAACAATGTATTGGTGTGATGGATGATACTGACATTACTCTTTTTCAGTATTATGTTCTCAAAGTTAAAAAATCTACGCACAGCCACTAAGTCAAGAAAAGACATCTGCAACGAACTGTTTCATCATTGTCTCTTGTTATAGGTGATACCAAGATCAGTTCACCCACACCAGAATTTCGCATAGTATCGAAAATAGAAAGGTAATGGCAAAAATTATCTGTCATGACTGCAAATAGTTGCACAAAGATCTGAGACAAACAATCAATGAAGAGAATGTGGGCTTTCCTATTTTATTCGATTACTTCTTGCTCATAGAAGAAATTTTCGGAATCAGTCGCTCTCATTTAACGAGGGAACCGCTCGAAGTGATTCAAAGCTTTTAAGCTGATATTTTGCCGATAAGTAGAGTCAAATGATAATAGACAAAGCCCAAAAGGCCAAGGGCCATGGGCCTTTCTTCTCGAGTTATGATCATTTTACAGGGTTAGCCATCTTTGATACGATATTCACCGAAAAATCAAATTAAGAAGTTTCGACCTGAATTTTTGCGTACATGCAGATCTGGTGATCCTTATATTAGTCTAGAACTTTCAGCCGAAACTAAAGCGCCGTTGTCGAGATATTTCAATCTCAAGACAACAGTACTATGTTGTATACATTAGGGGTGTAACAGTTCTCAGATCTAAGTTCAGATCCATTGAGCGAAAGAACTGTTCGGGCAGATCAGATCAGATCTAAGAACTGTTAGGATCTACACTGGGATGATGCCTATATCGATATAGGAGTCTTTTATGGGATCTGATCTGATCTGCTTGAACAGTTCAGATCAGATCATTAGAACTGTTCGAACAGATCTTTAGATCTGACCTGAGGAACTGTCTGAACAGTTATTTTGATAGGAACTAAAACGGAACTGTCATACTCCTAGTATACAGAGCAAAAGAGTCGACTTTTCTTGAAAACTTCTTATTTCGAGATCAGTGCATTTGTTTTGGCTGAAAATTTCAGGCTAATATACTGATCACAAGACCTGCATATGCGCAAAATTTCAGATTGAAATTTCGTAATTTGATTTTTCGGCGAATATCTTAGCAAAGATGGTAAACCCAGTAAGATGACCATAACACGAGAAGGAAGGCTCATGGAACCTTGATCTTTTGGGTTTTGTCTAGTATCATTTGACTCGACTTATCGGCAAAATATCAGCTTAAAAGCTTTGAATCACTTCGGCGGCACCCTCGCAAGTCAGTTTCACTCAATTAACTACAGCCCGCTACAAACTTAAAAAGGTTCTTCCCTTGTGCTCACCGGGAGATCCATTTCTGGCTTCGTACTCTTAGTTGAATCATTTTAAGTTCAGTATGGTATTTGTTTTTTTAGAGGGTAGTATATATCAGTCATCCCTTGTAGGGATGTGCAGTGTCGGTGTAAATACTGAAAAACTGATCACGGACTACATCGACAGTGTTGTCGGTGCTCCACTGCATACACTGTCGGTGTAAGTCCATGGTCAGTAAACCGACATTACGTATCCCTAATCCCACGTGAGCCACGATTAAAGGCATAGAAAATCTACTCAACCAAGATCGTTAATTTTCGCTCAGTTTAATACATTGTTGTCTAGGGCAGAGATTCATGTATTTTGAATGCAGCATATTTCACTAATATTGAAGCCTCGTCATTGTATGAGTGTTTTATGAAAAGCCCTAAAACTGGGTATTTCTATCGGATTGCGTCAGAACGGCATCATATATCAAGGATAAGTTGTCTGATTGCACTGATGGTTTTTCTGGGCATATATATCTGAGTTCTACTTAGGGTGCAAGTTTTAATTCGAAGTATTCAGCGGCAAAATTTTTATGGTTTATCTAATACAGGGGAAAATCCATAGTGTGGTCGCGTTTAGTGCTTCATAACTTATGGTTGGAGAAGGGCCGCAATCTGAAGTTCTTGTGAACTAGAGATTATAAAGTTGTACATAAAGTGAGGATTTCAACTCCATAAAACTGTCATTTCAGTCAATAGAACCGTTTCACAGACGGGTTGCCGAAGAAAATTGTGGTTTTCAGATAATGCTTTTCCTTTAGTAATAGCGTAATCTGAGGGCTGAGTTACTAAAATTCAAAGAGCCGCCTGAATTGTATAGCTGAATTGTAAAATTAGACTCTGCCGTGTAGAAAATGTCCCAAAACGTGGTCGCCTTTCGAAGCACAAGCATGGTTTTTAATGGGATAGGGCAGCCTGCATCGTAAATTGCAATGCTTAATTGAATGTCACCTTAATCATTTTATGTGGTTAATTTTGCATAAGGCACGCGTAATTCAAAAATCGAGTAAATGTTTTTTCTCTTCATTTATCTATGGTTAGATAGACCTTGTTGAGCTCTACGAAACTGTATATTTTAAAACATTTTCAACTCCCTTTTTTGGCTCAAAATATTTAAAACAAATGATTTTTTGAATAAGAAGCAAAATACCCGTTTTTTCAAAAGAATTTGCTTTTTTGAACGATTTTTATTTTTTCGCAAGTTCGAAAAGATTGTTTTCGAATACAGCATGTAAGACCGGATGCAACGATATGAACTTGGAAATGACGCATGACTGTTAAGGTATGCTAGGATTCTAGACTTTTGGGCTTCTACGACCGTTTGATGCAATCAACTAGGGTGTGGGTGTGGGTGTGGGTGTATGGTGTGTGGGTGTATGCGTGGGTTACCAACTCAGATGGTTACGAACTCAGATGGTTACCAAGTCAGATGAGGCTAATTAATCAAGTCACTATTAAAGTAGTTAGTTAGGATAAAATTCTATATCTAGAATCGATCAAATTTGATTCGATCTTTTTCGGCCAAGATTTTTATTCGGCGAAGTTGAAGTCCGCGAAAATAGGCGTCAACGAAAGTTATATTCGCCGAAGTTGGAATTCATCATTGCGAATATCATATTCATTTTACTTGAAAATGTACTTTTAATGGTCAAAGTCTCTAAATAAACTAAGATTTTCTGCAATTTTCCTGTTATTTCGAAAAAATTGAGTTTCCCAGCAACGGTGCAGAATAAAAATAAAATAATATGTGATTTTTTTGTCAGTCATATGTTGAATAAAATGAAATCAAAATCTTGGCTGAATATCCAAGCTAGCGAGACTTGATGCTTTTGCAACTTACATGAGTTGATTGCATCAAACGGTCGTAGAAGCCCAAAGGTCTAGAATCCTAGCATACCTTAACAGTCATGCGTCATTTCCAAGTTCATATCGTTGCATCCGGTCTTACATGCTGTATTCGAAAACAATCTTTTCGAACTTGCGAAAAAATAAAAATCGTTCAAAAAAGCAAATTCTTTTGAAAAAACGGGTATTTTGCTTCTTATTCAAAAAATCATTTGTTTTAAATATTTTGAGCCAAAAAAGGGAGTTGAAAATGTTTTAAAATATACAGTTTCGTAGAGCTCAACAAGGTCTATCTAACCATAGATAAATGAAGAGAAAAAACATTTACTCGATTTTTGAATTACGCGTGCCTTACACAGTCAGCAGAATATCATCCTGAGTCGATGTCTCCAGATTATTTCTTTGAAAAATCAGAGGCCTTCGTTCAAACGATCCAATAATATGTGCGCCCTCATTTTTCAACTGGACAGGCTGTCATATGTCATTATTTATACGAGCTTCCTATCAGAGATCAGTGAGAACACCATAGTATAAAAACTGACTAATGGAGTTCCGAAATTCCTAGTAGTTTCTGACGCAAATCCGATCAAGTGCTAAAAATCCCAGGGATTTATTTCCAATTTCGAAGCAAAAGCATATCGTATTTGAAAGATTGTCATCAAAAGCAAGGTCTTGTTGTCGGCACTCGGAACAATAACATCGGCAGTTGCAGCCTCGCCCTCAACCTCACCCACACACCCCAGAAACACTCACAACTTCACTCAGATCCTCACATCCACAGCCTTCAAGATTTTAGGTACTGCCTCGTAAAGTAGTACAGGAGACGTTAGGTCTCATATATAGATATATAAGGAAGGGAAGGAAGGAAGGAAGAGAAGGGAAGGGAAGGGAAGGAAGGGAAGGGAAGGAAGGAAAGGAAGGGAAGAGAGATATATGAAGAGCGAAAGAGATAAAGCAGCGTCACTGATGTTATGTGATAGAACGATGAAAAAGATGATGACCTTCATGGGAATCGAACCCACACTTCCTGCTATCCGGGCAGTTGTCCTAAGCCAATTAGACTAGAAGGCACATCTTGTTCATCGTTGTAGCGTTAGTGTGATTCATCACTAACGCAAACAGGAGAGGAGAATATAAATTAATTTTTACCAACTAACACTGTTAAATTGATTGAGATAGAAGAACTTCTTCAGATATGCTAGAAAACTTTGTTGTGCAATATTCAAGTAAAAGCGTGATATTTCATTTGATAGAATCCGATCCGACCCTCGGAATGATGGATAAAGCATTTATGGATCTGCCTGTCTCGCTACTTCAAAGGAAAACTCTTAAAGGAGAACGCACTGTGAAGATTTTCAAAAGGTTTATAAATTGGGCATATACAATATAATATCTGATCTTTTTCGCTTATTTTTTAACAAAACAAGTACAGTATATAACCAGCAAATAGTGAGTTGATAGCGCCTGTAACAGCAAATAAAACAATAGATAACGCGTTGCATTTGTCCTTAGTTTCTAGGATAGTTTTTCATCGAATAATCACGTGTCATATTTTCAACTAATTCTCATTTTTCTCAGTAACTATATGTTGTTAAAGGCTGATATTTGCAAGAGTAGTTGACCACGATACGTAGATGGAATGATGGAAATTTCATCTCAAACTGATATACGTGAATACAGATACATAGCAAATAGAATGAAAAATCTCGCGTGACGTTTAGTGCTCTGAAAAAAATAAAGGAGGTTTACAAAACCCTCCGAAAAGGTTCTGTAGATTTTCAAAATGCTCCAAATGTGTCCAAAGTCTCAAAAAAAGGATAAAAATTTTGACAGAACCTTTTGAAGGTTCTGCGTTTTACCCAAGTACAGAACCATCTCTTACAGAACTTTTTCCTCGGTTCTGTACAGCAAAAAAAGGTTCCGTGAGAAAATACGAAACCTTGAAGGTTCTGTACAAAACAATTAACCGTTGGTGCGTAACCCTAATGGTTCCGTACTGAACCCAATCGTTTTGTACAGAACCTTGGAGGTTTTGTATTTTCTCACGGAACTTTTTTTTGCTGTACAGAACCGAAAAAAAGGTTCTGTAAGAGATGGTTCTGCACTTGGGTAAAATGCAGAACCTTCAAAAGGTTCTGTCAAAATTGTTATCCTTTTTTTGAGACTTTGGACACATTTGGAGCATTTTGAAAATCTACAGAACCTTTTCGGAAGGTTCTGTAAACCTCCTTTATTTTTTTCAGAGTGGGACAACTAAATTTTTCAAGTTTCATGTTACGCCTGTTCTTCACAAGAGATAATAAAAGTTTTTTTAAACTTTTTTTATGATTTTATTCCGCATTTATTGGTTATCTTTCAAAACGACTACGACTAGTTTTAGGCGGATTTTTTATTCTCAAAGCCATTTACAATCTCGCGTGACAGAATATCGAGAATTGAGTGTGTATCTGATACATAGAAAAAAGTGCTATAAAAATTGTAGTTAAGTTGCCAATCGATATGATATTCACACAGCGCAGACTATTTATCACAAATTCGCTGACTTCCAAAAATCAAAGAACCATAGACAAAATCGGTTATACCTCATTTTTTATCAATACCTGGCAGTAAAAATCTATCCTTTTAAGCTTTGGCATCTAGTATTTCGGCATTGTCTTGGGATAAGTTCATGATTCTTTTGTGTAGTAGTAGGGACTTGTCAGAAATGGTTAATATGATAAATTTCAAGGATCGATTAAGAGAAATTAGAGAACTAGAACTTTTACATGTTAAAACATAACGGTACAATAACCTTGCAACTCACCCATATATATATATATACATATGTCGTAGGCCATTCTAAGATACGAGTTTGGACTAGTCCATTATTAAATCTCAGTTGGGCCTGAATTTTTTCTAGGCCAATCTAGGATTTGCGAATGGCCTAGTCCAAACTCAAAGCTCACTTTAAATCATCAAGCCAATCTAAGATTCGCCCAGGCCAAACTAGGATAAAGTTGATGAATGGTGCATTTCGACCGCTACTATAAAAGCTCTTTTTAATAACTTTATGACCATTGGAAGATGTGAAAGGCAGCTGATAGATGATAAAAACGATAAAAAGTAATTCATGGAAAACACGAAGGAGTTATCAAAGGAGCACTTGAAATCAATTATGATAGAAGTTGACGATATTATTGAAACTTCTTCACAAGAAGTTATTATCAGCGAGAGTGATGACTGTCAACGAAGAAACTTCTACGAGAATGTCGAAAAATACAAGAATTCATTATCCTCATGCACGAGAGAAAAGTCAATGATAATAATACCATTATACAGTAACATCATCGATGCCTTGAAACAGAGAAGTGATGGTAAAAAGATAGGTATCGATTCAAGATTTCACGGATAGTGCAAAGCCCATTTTAAAATCGATTACAGTGCTGGTGTTGAGATTTTATGTTCATCGAAAAACCGCAATTGAATTGCTGTGCTAGGCACCCTCAATCTAGGTCACCTTTCTTTTCATTTAGTGCTCATTTTTTTCTAGTTTGGCCTAGGTGAATCTTAGATTGGCCTAAAAAAACAGGCCAATGCTGGATTGGCCTGACGATTTAAAGTGAGCTTTGAGTTTAGACTAGTCCATTCGAGAATCCTAGATTGGCCTACGACATATGTATATATGAATTTATAAAAAAAATAGGGAAATGATACTTGACAGATTTCTAGAAAGAATATTCTTGTTATATGAAATTAGGACTTTCTAGATTGTTTATACCTTTACTGAAAATTATGAACACAATTACTAATATTCACAAACCATCCCCATATGCGATAGCGACTGACTTAATACCATTTATTCCAGTAGCCAATCATTGGTATGTGCCGCATGGCGATAAGTTTTATCCTTTGAATGAGCATTCATTGACGGATTTACTCAATAATCGTATAGCTGCTATCAAAGTGCCTCATTTTCTGAGTGAAGACGAATGTGCTGCATGCATCAAGACTATCGATCGTCAACGTCAATTTGATATTGTTACTGAAAGTGTAAAGGAAGGTGAATCGTGTATTTTTGAAACTGTATCATTCAGCGAAGATCATGGTCTCGTTAAGCGAGTTGGCATATCTCAATCAGAGTATACATGGGAACAAAGAGAATCTTATTTTGAGCAAGTACACGAGAATGCAAAATTCGTTCACACACTTGAGTGCGATCCACTTACACGAACTACCAAGGCACTGCAAGCAAGCTGGCCATACGGACAAGTATCGATAGCATGTGAGAATGGAATTCCAGGGTCACCTAAATACTTTGCAGGTCTTTTACGGCAAGTCAATCATGGAACATTTGCTCATTTTGATTTTTCACCCTTCCACGCGGGGAATAAATGGACTATCGGCCAGATAGATGCTCAACTTTCTTGGAACATCTTTCTCACACAACCGGATCACGATGGATCCACCATTGTATACGACGTCAATGGGAACCAGAATTCGAACATGAGAGAAATAATTATGCTGATCCATATGATCCGAAATTGATCTTACCAGAAACTCGCCGCTTAGTGTCAAAACCCGAACTTGGTGCTTTGGTAATATTTAACAGTCGCAATTTTCATGAAGTGTTAGGAACTCAAGGCAGTACACGTCGCATAACCCTCTCATCGTTCGCTGGCCGTACTAAGCAAGGAGATATTCTCCTTTGGTCCTAAATAGATGAGCAATGTCATGAATGTTATCGGATAGAATCGCTTTTACTATCAAAATAAATGAGAAACCAAGAAAAATAATGAATGGGCTATTGCTTTTTTTCCAGAAAGTTTCTAAATTCTGGATATGATTTTAATTCTTTGAGATGTGGGTATGGAGTGTTGATAGACGTTCAAGCGTGTGGACCTAGGACAATGATTCCTGAAGCAGTATTCCGTGAAATTCCGGCGAAAACCTGGAAGAAACTCGCTGTTTCCGACCGGAACCCATCGGAAATTGTCCGGAATTTGATGCAGGAATCCGGAAACCGTATCCGGCTACCAGTTTTGACAGGTTCCTGTCGATTCTGGTCGGAACCGGATAAATCCGGTCACCGGATCCTTTCACCGGAATACTGCTTCCATGAAATATCCGGAATACTGCTTCCATGAAATATCCGGAATACTGCTTCCATGAAATATCCGGAATACCACAGAACCGGCCGTTTCCAGGACCGGAATGTTCGACTTGGGGATGCGACTGTGGGATTCGATGGAGGTATGGGTTGTTGGGTGTATAGAATCCATTTGGAGGAGTAGGTATACCCACACCGGTACCCAAGCCCACACGCCCATCCACACTTTCTGACCCAATACACGATAGTACACACGAATGTATAGAAATATGTGACGCTACAAATTATGAAAGTCTTAATTTGCAGAGTATGTTTGTTGAACAGTGCAAAATCCATTCGTTTTTGCACAACTCTTCATCGTGGGAATAGAAAAAGGAGATCATTCAAGCACGCACAAGACACTACATACCTTCCATAACCAATCGTTGTTTCTGACTTTGAACAACCACGTCATATGACAAGGGGGGAAAGTGGATCCTAATAGAGGGTATTAGATTGCAGAATAGATTGACTGGAGTGTACGGAAATCTATTAGAAGCTACGTCAATCTACTAAATACGTCCGAGTCTACCACAATGTGTCAAAAACTGATTCGTTTTACAGCAATCTTCAAACAATGTAAAAAACATGGATTCTGCTGGATTAGGGGTGTGCAGCTCATGGTCACGAGTGCTGATAAACATGAGCGTTTCTTCTCCAAATAGAATATGCAAGAAATCGTTAATAATGAATCCACTTGAGCTATATTCATATAAAAATACATTAGTATTTCATACAGTTTCTTATCTAATATATTCAATCGATGCATCTAAATACTTGTTACTCGATGAATTGACAATAAGCGCTAGAATAGGCTCATTAAAGTTTTGAAAAGCATAGTTTCCGAATATTTGTTTCTTAAACTCGCTCATCTTACTACCGCAAACTACCAAGGAACAAAGCTAGGATGTTATTATATATGTCTAGTAGGGGTAGCACGTTGCTATTACCGGTAATAAGTAATAACTGTTATTTCGAATTAATAGTACTAACTAAAAATCAGGAAAATCAATAAAGTAATACGGAAGAAATAAAGCAATAAAGAACTTGATCGTGGAATTACTTCCACTTATCGATATATTCATACTGTCTCACCACTGGGACTATAACAGCTCTCAGGTCGTAGTTCAGATCAAATGAACGAAAGAACTGCTGAAACAGTTCTATTCGCTGATTTGTCCACAATGACTAGATTACCTGCATTCAATCACTAGTGTTATTTGGGCCGTAATTAAGGGTAACCCCTTTCCCTTAGGTCCTATCTAGATGTGACCCCTGTGACTTTCGCATCCTACCTGGAGGCTGCCCTCGTAAAGTTTGTAAATTTACACTGGAACGATTCCTTTAGTCATTTAGGATCTACTTACGGGTTGTCCTTATGAATTTTTCGGGACCGCTAAGGATAGTACTTCAAATTTGAAGATATCACTGCTGAACAAAGTGACATGTTAAAATGATGATGCTTATATAGGATTGAAAAAGTTATAGAAACTGCCAATAGTTACGAATAGGGTTGTGCCGAGACCGAAACTTTTCATCTCCGTCTCGGTCGTTTCGGTCGATGTTTTGGTCTCTCTCTCGCTCGCGGTTAGCTTCGATTCCAGTATTGATGAGTGTTGGCCTCGGTTCATCCCTAGTTACGACTGAATACGTTATAAAAATCTCCTCCCACGCTGCACAAAAGAATACAAGAGATGCCACTATATATGTACTAAAATGTTGCACAGATCAGCCCTGGGAAGTTTTCACATAGTTCTAGTTACTATCCTCGGGTAGATTCAGAAAGGTACAGGACCATCCCTTGGTAGTTTCTTAAAAGTTCCAGGTATCATCTGTAAGTAGAGCCCAAATAGTTAAAGAGACCATCCATGGGTAGGTCCTAAAACTTCTGACTACTCCCTCTGACTAAGTCCTTAGAATTTCTAAGTATCACCATTGGTCAGGCTCAAAACACTTCTAAGTATTACCCTTATATGATTCTTAAAACGTTCTGAGTATCACCTATAGGTAGACTCCTAATAGCTATATGAGCCAGTTCTGGTTTGATCTTGGAAGCTTCTAATACGATCTCACGGTAGGTCGCAAGTAGCTATAAGAAATCCTCCTGAATAGACACTAAAAAATTCTAAGTAATATCTTTGGGTCGGTATTTATTACGGAAATAATTATTACACCTTATCAATTATCAGTTGTTGCTTTTATTAGTTTCAATTTTTTAAACTTCATTACTCGCAATAAATAATAAAAGTAATAATAATTAGGAATATACCGCTCACGCTCATGAGCGTAAGTTGTACACTCCTATGTTGCATCCTACTTGATTTTTAAGTATCGAAAAATTCGTCGGAGCCTAGCAGAATTCATCGGAATTGACTAATATGTCAATCTTATCAGTTCACTCATGCTTCTTACTCGAAAATCCTACGACCAATTCCTCCTTTTCCCGATCAGACTTTTTGGATCCTATTGGATCCTACTGGATCTTGGTGGATCTTACTGGATCCTGATGGATCGTGGTGGATCCTAGTGGATTCTTGTAGATCCTGGTGGATCCTATGGATCCTACTGGATCCTATGGATCCTACTGGATCCTATGGATCCTACTGGATCCTATGGATCCTACTGGATCCTGATGGATCCTGATGGACCCTAGGATCCAAAAGGATCCGCTTTTCCCCCCTTGTCATATAACCTTGAATTTGTCAAAGAGTTATAAGTTATGCCGCATGCGGTATAAGCAATGCTGCAATGAAGAATTTTGCTGATTTCAATTACATTATTCTACAAGAAAATCAAAGTTAAAATCGATTGATAATTCTGATTTTCTTGTAGAATAATTCAATTGAAATCAGCAAAAACTCTTCACTGTGATACACTGATACATTGTCACTTCCGTCGAGTATTGACTATATTCTATTGTATGAGGATTGGAAAAAACCAACTAACGTAATTTTTCAACGTGCAGCAGTCCTCACGTGCTTTTTCCTTCTCTTTCTGCATGAATGAAAACAGCTACTATATTATCTACTCTGCACATAAATCATTTCTACGCGAAGAAAAAGCAAAAATATGCATGCAGCGAGGCAACTGTATTCGCTTGTGTTGAATGATTCACGCAAACCAACTACGACATATCACTATTCTTTCAAAAATCACAGAACACTGTGAATATAAAATCACATGGTCCCAGATTAATAATTCCTGATTTGACAACAAATAAATACCAGAACGTTCTCGCCCACGGCGTCTACATAAACTATTCTTCATACAACACCGTATTTTTCTCGTAGTTTTCTATTATTTCCTTACGATTTCACGTTCCTTGTCTCATGAGTCAAAATTGAAGAAACAAAAACTGCTTTTCTTTTCCTTTCCGCTGAAGAAAATATCTACCCATCATGGTGAAAGTCAGAAGAAAGCTGTAGTATAAATTACAAGGCCGATAACGAAGTAGCACCCATTTTTATTTTGCCTTATAACATGTCAAGCAGCAATATTTCATTTCTCGAAGGTCTTAAAACACATTTACCTGACGAATATCGAACAGTGTATAATTTATTTATTCAAACTTTCATGATTGGTGACCATGGGCAACGAGTCTGTGCTATTTTTGATGAATGCACACTTACGGCTGAGAAATTAGTGCAAGGTGCTCATCGAATAGCAGCGGCACTATCTTCTTATGAGATTGTTGCGATTTGTATGCGACCTTGCATTGAACTCATTGTCACATTATGTGGCGTCATTTTACGCGGAATACCTTATATACCATTAGAACCATCTTTACCACCTGAACGAATCGACTATATCATTAATGATAGCCAAGTGTCGGTGATTATCACTAACGACTGTTTACCAGACTCGAGGAAGACTAACGCGATGACTTTGTCATATTCTCAACTTATTGACGCAGCTATCAATTCGGATAGTTGTCGAACGGTAGAAGTCACAAGCGAAGATATATTCTGCCTTATGTACACATCAGGATCAACTGGTCAACCAAAAGGTGTAGAGATTCCACATCGTGCTCTTGTCAATCGATTATATTGGCAATGGTCAAGATTTCCATTCCAAGAAAAAGATATTTGTTGTCTGAAAACATCGATTTCGTTTGTCGATTCCATTGCAGAAATATTTCTACCATTATTTCGTCGAATACCAATTATCATTCTAACAAAATCGTTGCTTCTTGACGTTGACCAATTTATATTAGTTCTGAGTATTCGGCGAATATCGCGTATTGTATTGGTCCCTTCTTTCCTCGCCCTCTTTCTTGATCATTTACAACACAGTGAGGCGTCTCTATTCGATTTAAATATGATTGTATGCAGTGGTGAAATATTGCCGATAAATCTCATTGAATCATTTCTTGCTCTGAAAAATCGCTTCTCACCTATATGCCGTCTACTGAATTTATATGGTTCGACTGAAATCATGGCTGATGCTACTTGTGAAATTTTTGATTCAATACATGGATTATATGATCGACTATCATATGAAGGTCATGTTAGTATTGGATCACCAATTGATAATATAAGGGTAGAAATTGTTGAAATGGATGAAAGGGGTATCGGAGAAATTGTTGTTAGAGGTGAGGGCGTTGCTAATGGTTATCATAATGAACAAATGGCTAGCAAGCAGAATCTGAAAAATAAATTTATTCCTACCGACAATGGTCAATTTGCTTTTCGTACAGGTGATCTCGGGAAAATGTGGAATGATCGAATCATCTTTTATGGTCGAAAAGATAGCCAAGTGAGAACACTGTTTGTATATGAAAGTGTGATTGTCTAAATAACTTTTCAACTTAGGTGAAACTCGCAGGGAATCGGGTGGATCTGTGCGAAATCGAATTAGTTCTTCAGCGCCATTGTCATTGTTGTCACCCAGTGGCTGTTTTCCTGGAAGAAAAATCCGAGATAGTGGTGTTTTTACAAGAAACCGAGCAGCCGATAAATTGTGACCGAAATTTTCTAGCAAACTATCTGCCCAACTACGCAATACCGACACGATTTATTACAATTACCGAATATCCACTACTTGTTTCGGGTAAAATCGATCGGCGACAATTGATTCATTCGTTGAATACCATCCAAAAGAGAGAACAAGAGCAAGAAGAAGATCTTTCAGAGGAAGATCGAACATTCTTTTGTGCACTAAAAGAAATCGGTATCCCAAGAGGTAGCATTGATCAAAGCTTTTTTGATGCTGGTGGTTCATCACTAAATGCATTGCTGCTCGTTGCAAAACTACATCGAACAGGCTTCCATAATCTCACTGTAGAACGTTTAATAAGTGCAAAAACTTTACGTGATATTCTCTTACATCGAACTGAAAATGAACGATCTCGTGGCTTATTTTTTGAAAGCAACAATGAGTATCACGTATTACCACTTGAACAAGTCAGCAAGGATGAAGCGCTGCGGATTATTACAAAATCATTTATTGAAAAAGGTGAAATCGATGTGTTGGTGCATCGTCAGTGTCGTGAACTGAAAGATGAATGCCAAAATGAATGGTATACTTTACTTGATCGTCGCTGGCCTCATTACATCAAAAATGGACTTTCCTTTGGTGTGGTGATGAACGATGGACAACTAGTCGGTATTTCGTTATCCAATAATATAGAAGACGAGGCACATATCGATTTAGCAACGATACCTCGACTTGCTCCTCTTCTCCATATGATTGAGAAAGGAGAAAATAAAATTCTGGAACAATTTCGTTCTTCTAATTCTAATATTCAGAAAATTATGCACAGTTTTCTAACTGCCGTTAATCCAGATGTTGAATCTAATCGACGAGTGTCAATTATGCATTTTCTTGAGCGCCATGTACTTGAAATTGGATCAACAAATGAATTTCAAGCAATATTAACAGCCAATGCCGGAAGTGTAACACAGCAAATTGCTGAATATGTTCTGAATTATGACTATCATCTGGTTCTTCGAGCTAATGAGTATTGTGACTCATCAGGCACAAGAGTATTTTCCCATGCGCTCGAACAACATACGATTGATATCGGTATAAAGCTATTGATTTAAATTTATTTGAATTCTATATTAATAACTCACGACTGCTTTCAAACCAATTTTTCATGTAACAATAATATCAAATAATTTTCAACTATTTCTTACGTTGAAAGGCTACTCTATGAAATCAACCACTTCCACATGTTTTTCTACGGTGTTCGTATAGAGGCATTATTTTGATGTAACGTTGGTGGATGATTCACGACCGTATATTTACACTGACGAGGGAAGGTCTCCAAGTGATACCAACCATTTGGGTTCATATTGTGCTCATAAGTAGGATCCAGTGAGGCTAGAAAAAGCCTAAAAGATTTCGTGCCATTAGGCCTTTCTTTCAAAGTTATGACCGTTTTACTGATTTTTCGACGTTGGACAAGGAATTTATAGAAAAA
>OENM01001581.1:0-31056 GCA_900239745.1 Rotaria magnacalcarata | reverse complement strand
AAAGCGAGCTCTACAAAGTTCGACAGGCAACAAAGATTTCTGACAACTTGATGTTTTTTTGGCTAACTACTCATCTGTGAAAGGTAATTTTTTTTGGTTAAAGCTACTAGTGATACTTTACAAAGGTTCTCTCCAACTTTGTCCTTATGGATATAAAGCTTGAACATACCTCTATCATTGATAAAAAATAAATCAGCTCGTTTGCTCGAACCGTAATGGAGATATTCAATTTTCTTTTGGGTAAACTGACTTTTCCGCCACTCTGTATATATAACTAATGCTTGTGCAATAGAGATGTATCATCTAGAAGAATGATAATGAGCTTTATCAAGATTCCCTTTTAAGTTATTTATTTCTTTTTACGAACTAGTAATTAGTGCAACAACAAGCCTTTCGGGCTATCCTAATGCTTCATTATCATTTAGAAAAGTGACATCAGTAATTTTGATAAGTAATAAATCTGCATCTTCTCGAAATTAAAATCTACATTATTTTACCCAGTCAAAATAAAAATCTGATTGTATTCTTCTTTCTGTTGTATATAGTTCTTGAAAAATATCACGCTGATGAAGATGAATAGTGATCAATGTTTCATATTTTAATCGTTGATATTTTGTTAGATTAGATCAACTTAAGAAATACAAAACGAGAATCAATTCTATTTCAATCAAGAAAATAATTCCTACAAGTTATTTTATCAAGGAATCGATTAAGCATATCGAAGAGATATTGATGCGTTTGATTCATTAAATTTTTATTATTTATTGCTTCTTCTAATTTATTTTTCAATTCGTTTTGTCCAAATAATTTGAATAATTAAAAAGCCTAACTGAGCCATTTCTTGTTTAATAAATTTATATAAATTCAAATCTGCATAAGTCATTTTTTTCAATACTACGTCGAATATACTGATGAATACTTTTTTTATGTGTACGCATAAAGTCATTTAACCACTTTTTAACTTCTCCTATTTCTATGGCAATTTTTATAAAAATGAAATTTTCTCATCTAATTAAATAATAGAAAAAGAGATGTTTTTATTTATAATTAAAAGGTTAGAAAGGTCAAAACCATCTATTCTTATCACAGATAAAATACGATCAGTTTCCTAACCATGAAATTCAATAAATTTAACCTGAAGAAAAATAATGCCATGATGATATTGTAGAAGTATGCGGATTTGATGTAGAGTCATTATTCATTAGATGATTACACAGATACAGAGATTCAGGCCCTAACCACACAACCAAACGCTGGTAAATCATGTAACTTTATGGTGATAAATATGAAATACAAATAGAAAATGTTTAAGAAAAGAACCCAAGTGACGACAAATTAAAAAAAATATTTATAGAGTTGGGCAATCTTTAAACTGTTGATTCAATGTCAATGATAATGTGTCGTTGATTACTTTCAAATGTGGTTACGGTATGTTCAATTGAAATGGGTATGGATTGCACAGAGAAAGGTGTAGGGATCAGAGTGGTCGTGTGAATATACAAGCTTTAGGTTAGGTAGTCGGT
This sequence comes from Rotaria magnacalcarata, assembly GCA_900239745.1. Classification (NCBI taxonomy): domain Eukaryota; kingdom Metazoa; phylum Rotifera; class Eurotatoria; order Philodinida; family Philodinidae; genus Rotaria; species Rotaria magnacalcarata. Next base: position 29,533 of record OENM01001581.1, on the reverse strand, counting down.
GATGGCACAAAATTTTCCACGTTCACGAATTGCCATTTCTCAATATTTATCTACGTGAACATCGATTCATAAATATTCTGATTGGAAGGCATTATTAATATTATTCTTTACATGAAAAATAAAAATGATCAGAATATATTGGAGAAATGAATATCAATTGATCATCCAGTCTTTCATTTTGATTTGACCTAAGTCTTAAGCTGATGAAATGCTTTTCAAATTAATTGATTTCTAACGTGTATGCTGTACTGAGAAGATAACTAAGAGATATTTTTAGAAATCTAATGGCTATTGATCTAATTCGTCAAGATTTTTCCTGTTTTTTTCGTTTCTTGTATTGTCGTGTACCTGCAATACTTGTAACATAGTGGTTTCAAATTCTTCTCAAGTTCTCACTGTACCAGCAAAAACCAGTAGTGGCGTATTCTCGATTTTGTTTTATTCCATCGCGAAAGTATTTAAAACCCTTATGATAACGCCGCATTTCAATAGTATTATAAACACGATCAGGACCGTGATTAAATTTTTCGATCGTAAAACTCTCATTATTCAATAAAATAATAACTAAATTAGTTGTAAATTGTAACATTGATGGTACTTCTTGGCATGCACACTAAAATCGCGGTGCACGCATATTAATCACAGCTAAAATGTAAACTTCTTTTTTTATCCGTTCTGTTGAACAATTTCCAGCAAAAACACCACGAAATTATGTATGATTTTCATCGGTACTAACTTTAGCCATAGGTGTTACATAACCATCATGTTTTTTTCTACACAGCAACAATAGCAATGATATTTTCAGCTTTTTTTACAAGATCAAGTATAGCTTGAAGTGCTGCTGCTTGATGATCAACTTTTGGACTGTTAAGTATTGATAAATTGTGTGGTTTAATCGATGACGAATCAATATTGATCTCGTAATCACTAAGATCTACAGGTAAACTAATATAAACAGGTCGACCTTTAAGTGCACTAAATACAATAAACAAGTATCTAGGAGTATTTATCATAGTGAAGAATATTACTATTGCGTAAGAAAACGATCGATCTCCTCTATAGAATTTTTTGCTTGTTAAATTTGCTTGAACAATCTATGAATATTTATCAATACAAACATAATATTGCGTAAAACTATTTACTGTAATTTCTTTATACATATTCGCAAAAACTCGGCAATCGCCATTACCTAGTGTACGATGAAGAATAGCACCGCTAAATTGCGATGCAATTGGAGGTGTTCCAACAATATGCACTGTTGGTACCATTTATAGCTGAGACTGCACCGACATCGAATGTTGTAACAAGAGCCTACAAAATTATATTAAAATAAGGAGAAATGATAGAATATTTTACGCACATGTAGATGAAATTACGTCAATGCCTCGAATACGAGCGTATCCATCGGAAGCATCGGATGAATTCAGTTCATTACAAGTATTATCCCATTCGATGTTATCAAAATCTATTGTGATATAGCGAAGAATGATGAGAATGATTTTTATTCGACTTCTTACTCTCGATCTAATCCAAAAATGACTAGAAGAAAAGGACATTTGATAATTTTACAGCAAAAAATAAGAGAGAACGTTTTAAAATGGCGTTGACACAAGCAACGCAAACACACTCCATACAAGATTGTGCGTAGGTTCTTCTAGTTTGTTTGAACTATTAGAGTCAATTTACATTTATTTAAGATATGTTGAAAAGCCATGTAAATAATCAGAATTGTTTATTGAATTACAAAGATATTTTGTAGAATAAGATGCTTTTGAAAATATTTTTAGTTTATGGTACATTGTCAGGCAGCTTTCAAATTATGGATTTCAAAAGAATATCAAACAAATGAATGAAAACTAAAATAATTTTCAAAATTGATAATCGTGCTCTGAAATTTTATCATTTCAATTGCTGTTCTGCAAATTCATTGAATTTAGAATATAGTTATAACTATATATTCTGTTGAATTTTTCACTGTTAACTTTCTTTCTAGTCGTGGTAGATTTATTCAAGCAATTATGTTGGTCTTTGATAGGATGATAAACGTTTTCTACGCAATCATTTGTCGGCTATTATATTACTATCAAGAAAGTATATTCTTGCAACGAAATATTTTTGTTCAATTTTGAATCGATTTATTTGGTTAGATTTAAAATAATTTTATTTCAAACAATGGTTAAATACTTTGTAATTTTTTTTCAATTAAGTTACCACACTCAGTCATTTTAAATTTAAAAAAGAAAATAAAGGAAAGGCATATATATATATATTGATACTATTATTCAGAATATAAAATTAAAAAAAAAATGTTTGTTTACATTGCACTTCTCTACTCGCTATATCATCTGAATCACTCGGAAGAAATATTATGCTTTTTGTTGTTGTATCAATTTAGATTAATCCTTGGTTGTTTGCCCATGCATAGACCAATGCTCGGCAAAATTTCACCTTGAATAGAATCTATCAAGAAAACAAAATTGTTTAATTAGTTAATTTTTTCAAAAATTTAAATCTTCTATTACTGTAAGGAACTCTTTCACCATCAATCATTAGATTTCCAGTTGTTCCCAATGGTACGACTCGAAATGCACGAATACGCATCGATTCAACAAAATCACAATCGAAATGTTTTCCTTCGGGCAGCTTTGTAAACGCCTTAGTTAAATTCATGCGTATTGAACTGTCAAAACGTATCAATTGTAATGTTAAATAACCATCGGTTAATGTTGATTGTGGAGTTGAAATAGCATCTTTTGATATGGCAGATTTAGATGTAATAAGTACGCTGGCAAATGGACCTTCAATACGACGCCATTTACTTGTCGCTGGATCAATTGGTATCGGTTCATTGATCGGTAGAAGATGTTGATGAATTTTTGTAATTGCTAAATCTGATGTAGTATAATTCATTTGAATGGTTCCGTCTGTTGTATCATATGGAAGATAGTCGATATAGCCATCATAGAAACGAGGACCTAAAATACGATAAAACACAAGTAATACGATGCATTGTTTTGAAAAAATTTCGAACTTTAAAGTATGTATTTTTCAAGTCAAAGAAAAAGAACTCTTTTTTTTCTTTAATATTGAGCATGTAATTAGAACACACAAAACTCTATGAATTAAAGAAATCATGTATGAACAGTATACATAAAAATGAATGATTCCTGTTTTCTTATGAACAAATAACGAACACTTACGAATAATGTTTTTAACAGCTTCAATTGTAAATCGAGTTTCACCTGAAAGAATAGTATAGATTAAAAATGAAACGAACTCATTTAAAATTTGTCTATTTACCAAGAAAGCGGTACTTTTCACTTTCGTAATCAACATCGGCAACAACACCCCATGAAATACTTAGAAACGAAAAAACTCGCTGTCCGTCACACATATCAATCACAGCCATGTCAAAAGGAATCACTTGATGTGTAGCAATAAGTATAGCAGATTGAACTACAAATTGTTCTACTGACGCCGCAATCGGTCGTCTAGTAATATTGACTTCAAAATAAATATATATTCAAGAAAATACAGCTAACTTACCCGCTATGACGAACAATACTGGTAATAAATGCATTACCTGAACCACATGGCAGATGTCCAATAGGCAACTTCAAAGCTGCCTGCCAATCGTTTCTACTCATAAGTCCATTGATGACCTTTCATTATAGAGAAAAATTCAGTTTCTAGTGAAAAATAAAGATATTCACTTCATAAACAAGTCCATCACCCGAAGCAACAACAATTCCATTCCATTCGCTTAATTCTAACGATTTCACATAATTATGAGCATGGCCAGCATATTCTATGAAAGCAAAATAAAAGATAAATTTTCCATTAGACATAATTCGTTTTCAAACCTGTCAAAACTATATGATACTGAAATTCTGCTTCACTCCATACGCCAACTACATATTCCATAACAAGACGATAAGCTTTACCTGCACCACCGGCTGGATTAACAAGAACAAGTGCACGTTTATCACGATTTTTTATCATAATATCAACTAAATTTACTCAAAATAAGATTCTATATTTATTTTTTTCAAGAATTTACGAGGAAGATTTCGTCTTAGACAAATTGCTTGTGATACACTACGGTGCCATCGTATTATTTCAGCGGAATTTGTTTCATAATCATTATATTTTCCATAGCCATATGTAAGTTGTGTTCGATTTAACTCGGGCGTTTTTGAAAGGATTCCACTTATTATATTTGATCGTTTAAAAATATACAAATAAAATGTTAAATAACATTCATTGGAAATTTTCGCTGATTTCATACACAAGCAACCATAAATGTCATCAATTGGTATGACTCGTGTCTTATTTATTGATGATACTCTATCTTGATTATCATCGTATTTTGGAATAATGGAAAGACTAGTTGATGAAAGTTTAAGAACATATTGTTTAGATGTTTGACGATAATGAAAAAACGTATCTTCAAGATCAATCGATTTCGGTTCTTCTTGAGCCATTAAATGACTAGGAAGCTCTAAAAATTAAAATCTTTTCTTTTTGTTGGTTCAAATAAATTTATTTGGGATTATTTATTATTCGATTGAAAACGAAAATCGCAGCATTTACAAAACAAAAGCGCAATGATGTAATCGGGCGGTTCAAAATAAGAATAATTGAAATTCTCGAAAAATCAAAGTTTAGTAAATCGAATCGCATTATTCAACCATACGTTGAAGTTCAGTTGTATAGACATTAACACTTTCAGCATCATATAAAACAAAAAACACTTGCTGCAACTTTGTTGTTGCTGTTTGTCGAAAGTATTTTGATAAACCTGCGAGGATTGTTTGTGCCGCGGTTTGTTTAGGAAATCCAGCACTTAAATAATAATAATAATAAAAGAAAATTATCTTTTTATCATTTCAAATAGGATCGCCTACTTTCCACTGCTCACACTTGGTATAGCAACAGACGTAAGACCTTGTTCGTCAGCTAAAGTTAGAATATTCAAAGTAGCCTTGTCAAGATCACTGATACATTGTTCTTGTGCGCTAGCATTCCATGTTGGTGAATTGACATGAATCAGATGTGTAGCTGATAAATTAGGTGCATCAGTAATAACCACTAAACAATTAAATATTGAAAACAAAATTCATTTGACAACGAACTATTACCATCTCCAACATTGGGTATTGATTTAGTCTGTGCTGCTTGAGATAAAGCATCTCGTAGTTCTTTTCCTCCTGCTTTAGCCAAGGCATGACCTAGTTTTTTTTAATGAAAAAAAGAGATCGTGTATTGATTAGATGAAAACATAACGAAAGAAAAACTAACCAACTTCACCACCCATATTGAGTGAAGTACTTGTTGGGTGAATAATAGCATCGGCCTTGATATTAACAATACTTCCTTGAACAACAGTTAGCTAGAAAAATATATATATATATATATTTTATATATTTTATTTTTCTAGATTTCAGCATGCTTTTTGTCCACGAATAAGAACACGTTCGGAAAGTGTTGTAACTGCGGTACCTTTAAGTGCAGCTGCCTAGAATGTAACATAGAAAATGATATGCATATACAACGATCAATGAAGATTTCTACCTTCGTTTTAGGTGAATCATAAACAGTAAAACTTCCTAGACCTTTTGTTAGCGCTGGCTTACGTGTAACGCTGCTTTTGGTACTTCTACTAGCAGCTGCTTTCTTTGTCACGCGGGGTGTGTGTGACGCAGTAGATAACGATTGGTCAGAACTATCACCAGTATGTTTTGGGAGAAGAAACGGAAAAATCAATGGGAGAACGCCACCTTGAGGTATTACACAACCACGAAGTAACTACAAGAGAATACAGGCATTGTATGGTTTTCTTCATAGATTGTTTTACTTTATTGAGTTCTTCATCCGAAGCTACAGCAAGCAAGACATGTCGTGGTATAATTCGACTGCGATGATTATCGCGTGCTGCATTACCACTCAATTCAAGTACTTCAGCTTTAGATAAAAATTTGTCTTTTTTTAATATTCAGAATAAAACAATCTTTGTACCTACCAACAAGATATTCTGCTACAGCAGCTAGATAAATAGCTGCACCTTTTGTGACTCGCTTCGGAGCCGATGGAGCAACTTTAAGATAGCGGTGCATACGAGTGACCGGGAAAATAATTCCAGCACGTGTAGATCGTGATACTCGTCCCTTTTTTGTTGGTGCCATTGTTATTTAAATACTAGCGAACAATATATTTAAAAAAAAAATAAGAAGAAAAGTTATAATATTGTTCCTTTTTATCGCAAAACAAGTAAAGCAAATGAAGGTTAACCTTGCTGTGGTTTTTTTCTCTTGTCAACAAGAATTGCACAACACAGTTGTAAGTTTTATTCAGTTCGGCTCACGCTCGCTTTACAGGTTTTCGAGTCGGGCGAATGAAATAAATAAAGTGTTTGACATTTTGAGGTCACTAGTAATTGGCATGTTATTATCAATTAAAAATACCAAATAAATTTTCTATTTATTGCCAATGATTATCGGTAGAGTGCTCGCTTCTTTTTTCCTTATTTCCGAGGTATTCAAGATAATAATATCTGATCATTAGGTATTTATAATCATTTTTATTCGTATAATCAAACAACTTACTGGTGATGATCATCACTTACATAGAAAGTTCAATTTTAATTTTTGTTTTCATTCTATTTGGGTTTTATCTACTTCGAGCTCACCCTCATAGAAAGAAACATCAGCATGAGAGCAAAGGGAAAAAAATATATAATTCTTGTTTTTTTGTATCATTATTAACTGTTCAATAGCGAGAACATGAAAAAAGAAAACGAAGATATAATAACAAAAAGTCAGCAACTGCACAATTAGCTGCCTAATTTAGTTTCTAGTTGGAATCACATACGCACATTCGTTCATATAAGCACATCACAGCATGAAAAATGAATATTAACGAAGAAAAGAAAACGAAGCCAAAAAGCAGAAGAAAAAACAACAACAAAAAAAGCACCTGTTTCAATATGAAACCAAAGGTTCGAAAAAAAGAGAAGAAGAACGAAACTAGGAAGAAATATACGCATTCTAATCACTTCTATTTGTTTGTTATTAAACGCGCATACATATACATACAAATAGAAAATCAAAACAAATGAAAGACGAATTCTAGGCCTCCTTCGTTACGCCGTCGACAATAAGTCATTATTTATATACACTGCTCTGAAAAACGTATGTTCATTTAAGAGAAAAAGAAAATGCATGAAGCCGGTCATGTTATCGATGTGTATATGTGCATATGTGATATTAACTAAAAATAAATAGAACTGTATTGAAAATGAGATAATCAATCAATAGCTGGACGTTACCTGTATGTTGATTCAATAGTTTTAAGTCAGTCGTTTTCGTTTATTTGATTTTCGATTATTCGACTTTTTAGAAGATCGTTTTGTTGTTTCTAATTTAGGAAAATATTGATTTTTCTAGTTTCACTTCATTCAACATACCCGTATTTTCTTGTTCGGGTTGTTTCGGTGGTTCAAGTTTATAGCCAACAAGTTCACACCAGCCAATCGGATAGATATTCGTTGATTGACAATCAATCCATTGTTCAAAATCATCACTCCATCCATCAAAATGTACACGAATTAAACTATCGGCTACTTGTGCTATAGTAGCAACACATACTAAATGTGGCGCCATCATATCAACAGCCTCAATTTTCATTCCAATAGAAAATGGATTTGTTGTTTTCTCCTACAAAAACAAAATGCATCGATGGAAGAAGAGTAAAACTAATGCATTCATCTTCTTTTTATTACTTTAATAATTTGAAAAACTTCTCGTGGTGCATAGACCGAATTCGTTTCACGTAAATATTTTCCCCATTCAAATTCACCTTGATAGTCTAGAATAATTTAATTATAGAACGATATGCAAATCTATTGCTGGAATTTTACCCAGTGGAGGTGATAACGGAATCTTATTGATTTCACAAAAATTAATCGGAAATATTAAACGTGAACTTGAATGATAACAAAACCAATCGGAACCATCTTCGGCAAGTGATCCATCAATTGATAACATAAAATAACCATTTTTCAATACCTATGAAAAACAAATTAAGAATGCAAATTTACATGTAAACATAATAATTTACTTTTCCAATCGTAGCTGGACAAATACGCGACATATCCAATGGATCAACGGCTTCTAATTTTTGACCTTCTTGAAATTGATCATCGTCCGGTGATATTTTCGGAATCTAAAACGAGTTATTTTCGTTTTTCATTTAAATAAATTTCTTAGTCGTACTTTACGAAAAAGATCCGGTGTAGCAATACTTGCTGAATATGAATTTGTTTCAATTAATTTGACTACATCATTATGATATTCTTGAGTAGCTTCAATCTCATGTCCAGTTACATGAGACCAACTAACGGGATGTATTAATTCCGATGCATGATGCACCCAAAAATGTTCACCAGGAATCTAAATCAATAATTTTAGAAATAGAGTCGCCAAAACGTCTAGCTTACATTTTCATAATTGATTTTCAAGCGGCCACCAATCTAAAACAGAAAACAATTATTCTCACATGAAAATAAAATTTAATGAGCAATTAACTCTATAACATACCACTTCTGATATTTTGCCAACACGCATTTGTGATACTCGGAATTTATCAATAACTTCTACGATCATACTTTTTTTAAATGGACAACGAAGTGATAATTGGATCTAAGAAAAAGAATGATATTCTTGAAGTCAAATTCACACGATTATACTTTTTGACGAAAACTTTCTGGTAATGTTTTTGCGCCGACTAATTTATTCACAAGAAATGTTTTCCAATCAGTTTGTCGATGTTCAATACCTAGATAATAGGAAAAAAAAAAGTAATTCTATGAAACAAAACAAGAAGAAATTTTGAAATACAAACTTCTTGGTGGTGCTAATTTAATTCCATTTTGTCCACACCAACCAACACAATGTACATCTTTATTACATAAATTACACCAGAAATCCATGGATGAATCATCGTCACAACCTTCATAACGTAATAATGCCAAATAACCTTCAACTCGAACGATATATGCAAACCAAAAAACTTTTTCTTTGGTATCATTAGGACCATGAGAACAATCTGTATTTATAACTTCAACTTTCATGCCAGCTGTTAATTGTCCCCACATATCTTGTAAAGGTGCCTATATAATGATTCAAGACAGAAAAAAGTAAGATACAATTAAAAGCAAAAAAAAAATAAAATGAGAATTTACATGACGAAAAACACCAACTGGTGCTCCATGTGCACCTGTGGTTTTCAAATAACTACCCCATATAAATGAAGCAATTGCATCCGCTAGAAAGTAGAAAAATGAATACTAATTTAATATATATATATATATATTTTTTAAAGCTTTACCGGAAGCAGTGGGAATTGCTATAAAAGTTGCTCCATTTAAACGCGATGATTGTTGTGATGGACTGATATTATTTGATGCTAAGGAAGGTGGGACAGATACTGTTTCATCAGAAACTGTTGCCATTAGTACTATGCGTCTGCACGCTAATGATCTACGCAAATCTACAGATAAGAAATAGTATAGAAGAGTATCTTTTCAAGTTATAACCCGCCGAAAAAAAACTAAAATGAACATAAATTTACATGATTTGATGATTCATACGACCATTAAGGAAGAAGAGTTATTTTCATCAAAACAAAAATCGGCATAGACTTATTAAAATTTTCCTTTAACTTTTATGATGATTTCTTCTTCATTTAAGTGTTATATCATTTTTGTTTATTAAATAATTGAAATTGGTTCAACCACAAAAACAAACCATAAACGATCGTTAACGACATCTATCAACAACCATCGCGAAAAATATAATTACTTTATAAAACGATTGTATCGATTTGATCTTAAGAGGAGACATATTGGAGTGTATCACCTTAGCATGAATTTCATATTCATTCTATACAGTTGAGACGTTAATAAATATTTCTAACATAAATATCGTTTAAGTATGTTTGCAGTTAAAATTGTATTATTTTTACATTTATGAAGAATTTATCTGTGACATCATATACATCTTCGTTTACTGGTATCAATATTTCGTTGAATTCATAATTTTTAATCACAACATTTATATCTCCTATATTTGACGTTGTCGTTTTGCTCATCTCCATGCATACGTACGTGCTCAATAGAGATTTTCTAGAATAGATTGACTATTAAGATAATACTTCAACGTATGTGTAGTGATTAAAATGGAATTTTGTTTTTTCGTTATGTTTTAAATAGAAAATATTTTTTCTCATTACCTTTTTTTATGATCACACAAATAAACACTTATTCAAAGTCACTTTTTGTCGTCTGGTTTAAGTGAACAGAGGGAAACCGTTAAGTGGCATCCAACACAAGTGTACTCTACTCAAACAAAGTAGACAGGCAGTTAGAAAAACACACACACACTAGTTCATTCGTATTGATAGATGATGAGAAGAAAACGAAAGAGAACAAATCGATTAGTTTAGTGAAGAACACGCATTAGCTTTTTGATCATCGTGGGGCGGGCAGCAAGTTGTTCAAAATAGCAAAACTCTATCAGTTTGATGATGTTGCTTTTAAACGTTCAAATGTATTTTTGATGGCGACCATAAATGAAAGCGTACGTATAGGTATATTTTCATCGCTGACTGATGAAAGCGACGAATTCGATGAACTTATCGATATCGATGATAATAAATCACGCTGTTGGACAAATTCATTTTGTAGTACAATCGATGACGGTGTAATTATTTGTTGACAACAATGATCTTGATATTGATCATCAAAGGAATGTGTACGTTTCAATGGTGCAAGAGATAATTCTTGAACGAACGATGACGTTGGTGATAAAATACTATTTGCTATAGTTTGTTCAGGAAACGAAGTCAATTGAAGAGATGATAGTTGTTGATCACCAACTACTGATATAGAAAAATGAGTCAGACTTCATTGAATTTTAAAGCCGACATCTTCATAGGGCCACTTGTCCTTAATTTCTTGACCAGAAATCTCAATTATGTATCACTTAGTCGATCATATAATTACGACCGTCAAGTTGTCCTATTGAAATCTACCAGAACAACTTTACTAGAGTTTCAATCAATGAGAATTTTTCTTCGCCAAATTGTAGACTAACTTACAAGACACCACTATTTTTTGCCGATAGAATAATTTCTCGAACTACATAGAAGTGACAAGTTTATGCTCTTCGAATTTAAACACTATTTGATAATACCCAACAGCTTTTCGGTTAGTCAAAGAAACATATGAAAGATTAAATAGATCAGAGTAAAGCAGCCGCAAGGCATTTCAAGCTTGTTGACAGTCTCTTATCCTGCTAGTTACTGGCATACTTTCTATTAACTCTAATCTAACTTAGTATACCTTCCGGTTTATCATCTAAGATAAAATCCGATCGATTGATTCGTATCATAGCTTCTACTTTTTGTTTCATAGTTATTGTTTGAAATAAATTTACAATAGGCTCGAAATCTATCCTATTCCGAATATTTAACTTTTGATATAGTTGTTCAAACAGACTAATTTTTAGCTGTTCATTATCATTGGTAGATTGATTCGAGAGATGAATATAATCATCAATATCAATTTTATCTTGTAAATTATTAACATATAAAAGAAGTAATTGCAAAACTTCAAAACGAATTTGACTTTTCTTAGAAAATAAACTAATAATATTTCGTATATCTAGCCAATTGAGATTATAATTCGATAATTTATTTCTAACTGTTTGTAATAACTGTAAACGTTGTTCATCGTTTGACATTCGAGCAAGTATCGTTAAAATCATAATATTAATCTTAGATATCAAAACGAAAAAATATTTACGCGCACACACAACTGTTTTTTTCCTCTCTCTCTGTAACAATAGAAATCTATTCACGGTTCGATTGTTATTATTAGGTTTTGTTTTTTGATCGATACCAATCAATCAAATTGATTGTATGTTAAAATATTTTAATTTGCATTTATTGTCATCATAATGTGACGAGCGTAAGCGCGCATGATTTCGTTTGATGAACAGCAATATTTTTAATGAACTGCTCATTAGAATTTTCTTCTTGGCTATGCACAGCAAGTCAATACTTTCATCTTTCCTATATTCTTTATTGCATTACATTAAAAAAAAACGATACAAGCCTATTTCATATTCAGATTCGACATAGTCAGTAAATGATAAGTTTGTGTATCAACAAGTGTTCTAAAAAGAAAAAAAAAAGGAATATTAACGATTGAAGAAAAGTATTCGCTTCGTATACCTGGCAACATTTGCTGATGGTGAACGTGGATCATCATTGGAAATCGGCTCGGATTTTGTTTCGACTATAGGAATTGATGGAATATGAACTGAGTTTTTTAAACGATTTTGAATGCCACTCATAATCGTCTTTTAAAGCTTAGTTGACTTGATGTTTTGAAGGCTTTTTCTTGAAAAAAAGATTGTCACGCATGTCTTTAATTGTAGTCAAATATTTGTAATAGGCAGGCGTTCATTTTGTAAGGGGGGAAATCTGCTTTGTTTTACATATTTAATCATCGTTTGTTTCTCGAACGGTTTTCTTCAGAATAAGAAATGCCTTACGGCAACTACTCATCACATTAGTGTATTGACTTGACAAGCGAACGTTACTCTTTCTTTTCTTTTTTGAAGCGGAATAAAACAAAACGAAAAACTATGATGCATACCGCTCTAGTGGCAGTGGCATAATCACAGCTTGATTTGATTTTCAAACGTTTTTACGATACACGTGTCGAAAACGTTACCTCTCCTTTTCTTCTTCTTCTTCTATGAGCAGTGTTTAGATTAGAAATAAACATATGCGTGAAAAAGAATAACAAAATTTTACTAGGGAAAAGATTGTTACATCAGAACAATAATAATACATATGATCGATTGAATATATTCATCATCATCATTATTGTGAGTGACTGCTCGTGGCATATTGTCAACATACCTGTAAATGGATGCATCAATTACACCATCATCATGTGAGTGGGTGGAGAGAGAGGGAGTGCTTGTGAAAAGCACATCTGTTTTGAGAATGTCAATAGTGCGTTAGCAACAATAATAACAAGCAAAGTGTCAAAAAAAAAAGAAATCGATGTTCAATACTTAAGATTCGCTCTTATCAAATATTACGACATAGTAGCTCGCACTATGCAGTTGTCGAAGATTCAAAGAAAGATATTTAGTTTATTCCGACACTTCGTCGAAATCATTGAATGTAGTGAAAAAATGAAATAAGACAAGATTAAAAAGATGCAATGCCTGCATTCTAATCACTTGCTTTCGTTACTTTTTATTTAAATGATGATCTTCTATGATCAATAGTGTACTACTATAAGGTACACAAAGCGAAGATTTTCATGTGTTTGATGGTGGCATGTTTACTGAGCCTGGGGGATTCAGTTGTACTGTATACCGATCAAACAAACTCGGCAACACTGTCTATCCTAATAAGGGTACGATAATGTGCGAAATGATGCTGCTGTTCTTACACGCTTCGATGATGATCAATAGAACGAACGAGATTTGTTTTTTCGTTTCGCTTCACAGCCAATAGATGTATATTTTCTGCTCTACGAGAGAGGAAAAATGAAAATTGAACCAATCCATAGAAAGAGAAGAAGAAAAAAAAGAGAAGGAAGACTTGTTTTTTATCGTCACTATTTAAATATATAATAGTCAATAAAACATTTTCAACCAGTACATTCACAAGAAACTTGAAATTGATCAACGTAAGATTTTATTTTCCGAAGATTTTCATTCTCATTAGTATTACTGTTAATTAAACGGTAGTTGATTTTATTTCTCTCCTTTTAATCAGTCATGCTTGTTCTCGGCATGAAATCCGCATGTATATGTATGTATATATTGATAGGCTAGACCTCCTATGTAGTTTTGTCAACTGGCAATGACAAGTACAGTACATCATCACCTGGCACCATGTGATGCGCGTTTAGCCGAACCGTTTGAAGATAGAATCCAGCTGTGCGATTTCTTCTTTTTTCTTCTAGTCTCATCTTTCTCTCGTTTCTGCAATCATAATAACAGACATTCATCGTGTCATTGAAAACTATCGATATGTAATCTAATGGATATGAAGATCAGATTTTTAAATTAACGGATGAAAGAAACTCTTTTTTTTTCTTCTTCGTGTAGGATGACCGATACACTCTTATTGTTATCATCGACAATGTCCAATGATCGCCAACGAATACGTCAGCTAAAATATCATATTAATCAGTTATTATCGGAATTACGTATGATTGAATCGAACAATAATATTCAACCATTAAATATATCAATCAATTCTCAATTAACAACACTGTCACATGGTGAAAATTTTTGTCCATATGTATCGTGCAAACAAAAACCGGCTATATTACATTCAACAACCAATAATGAATATAGAAAAAAAACGAAAAAATTCTTATTTGCTGCATCAGCACGAGCAACAAGTACACCGAAAAGTTCTCCCAATCATAATAGAATGATGCTTAAACCTCATCATACATCAACACCAAGACGTAATAATAAACGACATTCAACTCCTTTGGCTGCTATGCCAACAAATAATATGATTCCATTGAAACGTCTTCTATACAATAAAGATTACGATCAACATAAACGTCGACATTCAGCTGTTCCTTTTTCTAAGCGTTCAATTCTACCACGTTTACAACCGATTGATGAAAATCCACAATGGATTTAAACTGTTCATTTTTATTTTTCTATGTACAATTTAATCTATATTTTTTTTCTTGTTTCTCTTTTGCTTATAAAAATAAAAATGAAATTAACATTTTGTTGTTTTGATGTTATGAAATCGAATAGCATAACAATAGATTCTTTTCTATCGATGGATATATATATGTGACGAGTGTTCATTTCTTTGATGAAATTATAATGAAAAAGAAAATAGAAATTTGAAACCTTATTTAAAACTATTCCTTTATATGATTCATGAGCACGAAGATGTATTTCCATTGATAGTCGTTGCCAACGAAAATAAAAATATTTTCTTGGATTTTTTATTTAATCGAAAACAAGTATAGTAGGACTGCTTTTCTTTCCTAGAAATCAATTTTTTCCCACGAATAAGACCACAGAGAAAGAAATCTAATAATCTGTAGGTCATTTTCGTTTTTGAGTTTGTGCACAGTAGAAAAATATGAGGTTACGTTCAGTGTTGAAATGGACACGGGTTATCTTCTACTTTTCTTACCTCAATATTATATTTGAATCATAAAGATAAAAAAATATTTTTTTATACAAAACTAAATATCGCGTCACTTTTGTCTAGTTGTCTTAAAAAAATCTCTATGAGTAATGAGAAACAACCGTTTTATTGCGTAGCTCAGTGCATCATGCTACTCTCTCAAGGTTTTATTCCCATGTGTATTAATTTATATTAGGATATACTGAGGGAGCTTATCTTATATTAATAACAGAGTTTATCATTCGAATAAAAAGAATATTTTGAATACTTCTGGTTGGTTTCATATTTATAAAAACCTACAGTTTGAAGTGGTAATTTTAGGAAGGTCTCGAACATTCCTATGAAATTATTTTTTCTATGTAGATTTTCAATTTCAGATGGCTGCATCGAATGATAATGATAACGATGATTTTTTCTACGTTAAATCACCTGACTACCAGCGCCTACAACACGTACGAGAAGAAGCTGCTCAACATTGTGCTGAGGAAAATAAAAGACTTTTAAGCCGAAAGAAAGATCTTGAGAACTCCAAAGATGAAGAAGTGGCAAAGACGAATTCAATTTTAAATGAAAGTGCCAAACAAATAAAACAACTCGAACAACAAGTTGATCATATTAATGATCTTGAAAGTTCGAAGACCGAGTTATTAATGCAAAAATTAGAACTTGACGAACAAATTGAATAAGAAGAAGAAAATATTGCGAGATGTGAATATGAAAAAATTACATTTGAACAGAGAATACAAGAACTCAAAGAAGAGAAAACTAAATATGAACTTGAAGAACAACAACTGAAACAAAAATTGCACGATATCAAAGAACGAGAGACTCAAATAGTTACGGAACAAGGATATTTAGAAATGTCTCTAATAGAATTACAACAACATATCGAACAAATTCGGCAAGAATTAAATACAAAAGACGAACAATTGAAAGAACAAGAACACAGACGCGAGGAATTAGAAAAACAAATCGAAAAACTTCATCAAGAAATAGCAAATATTGAAACGGAAATAAAAACGCTGACTAACGAAATTGAAAAGATGAATGAACTTACCAATCAGCTCTGGCTCAAGCAAAAAGATTTACAAACTCATTTCGAACAACTTCAGTCAACTATTCTAGAATTAGAACGGGTATTAAAACAGAAAGAAGCTGGCGTTGTTCAACTTGAAACTCAGATTGAAGAATATCAACGTAACATCGATAAATTAGCAGAACAAGGTGAAACACTTCATCAAGAAATCGAAAGACTTAATGAGAATGTCGAACAATTGAGTGATGAACTTTCTCAAGCAGTACAAACTTTAGAGCAATTGAAAAGTCAACGTAAAACACTCGAAGAGCAAAAACGACAACTTAAAAAAACTTATCAGTCGATGGAAGATGAACTGGTGGATCATCAAAATCAGCTAAGTGTTCTAGAAAGAAAAATGCAAGATACGCAACAGTTACTTGATAGAGCACAAGGCAAAGTCAACGAACTCACTGCATTGGAACAAAGCAAAAAAGCAGAAACCGATCAGCTTCAAAATAAAAACGATACATTAGAAGAGCAATTAGCTAGTTGTATTCAAGAATGTGAAGATTTAAACATGCAAAAAGAAGAAGCGCAGCAAGAATTCGAAACAGCTAAAAGTGATTATAGAGAAGCACAACAAGAATTAAGACAAGCCAAAGAGGAAGAACGTACAGCAAACAAATAATATGGAAAAGCATTACAAGAAGAAAGAAATCTTCAAGCACAATTCGATAGACTAGTGAACGAAGAGAAACTAGCTCAACAAGATGTACACGCAGCTGAAGCTCGCGTTAAATCAGAAGGTCAATTAAATACGCTCTGTACTTTGATTGGTCTAATTCCAATTCCATTTCTTAGTGGTGTGAGTAATCTTAAACAAGCTGACTACAATGCAGCTCAAAGTGCTCTACAACAAGCTGAATCCAAACTTGAAAGTAAAAGTTCGGCATTGAACGATGCCCGTAGTAAACTGGATAGTGCCAAAACAAAAAAAGCCCAAACTGCTACAGATTACAATCAAATGAAAAAAGAGCGTGAAGAAAACGAGTGCACTTTGCAAGTCAAAGACTCAGCTCTGACACAACAGAAAGAGAAATTTGAAACAGTCAAATCTAAACAACGTGAAGCTGTTCGAAAACGTGCTCAAACAGAGTCCAATCAGAAGAGCGTCGCCAATAAATTACAGCGTGCACAAACACAATTGGCTACAGTTAGCAGTGATCTTGAACGACATCGAAACGATGTCATCAAGTATAACAGTCAAAAAGTTGATCTTACAACGACTATTACAAAGGAAAAGACAACCATCGAACGACATGAACGTACTATGCATGAACATAAAACGACTATGACTGAAAATAAAGTGGCTTTAAACAAAATAAATGATCAATGCCTAAATCAAACCAATACTGTTGAAGATTTAAAATTAAAAATGAAAAAAGCAAAACAAAAATTAGGCGAAAACCTTAATCTCGAAAAGGCCCGTATTCGAGAAATTGATCATCAGAAAACTTTACTTGAATCGAATAGAAAAAATGTCGAAAATATACGTCATGATATAGCTGAAAAAAAGGAACAAATAACTAAAACAAAAGAAGAACTGGATAAAACCAGTGACGAAATGAAACAAACAATTCAACAAAAAAAAGTATTGAGCGAAGAGAAGCAAGTTTTAGAAGAAAATTTCAAAGAAAAACAGAGTACACTTAGGAAGGTTGAAAATTCTCATAACGAAACGCGTATGCAGATACAAAAACAAAAGGCAAAAATTGAAAATACTCGTGGAACTCTTTCTTCATTGGACAAACAGGAAGAACGACTTTTCAAAGACATCAAAGTCTATGAAAATCGATTAGACAACAAAGCTATGGAACTTAAAAAAGCTCAACAAAAAATCGAAGAAATCAATAAGAATAGTTTAGAAAATGAACAGAAATTAGCAAATGCTCGAAGTGCCATTTCTAGAGCAAATGAAGAATTGAATTCCGTTGTAGACAATATCAAAGAAAACAGCCGATCGATCACTCAACAAGAAAATAGTTTTCAACAAATAATTCTAAATTTAAAAAATCATGCAGCTCAATTCTCAAATAAACAGGAAGAAGCCAGAAAAATTTATGAAACAATTGAAAAATGTCAAATAGCCATTACGAAACTAAAAGCGCATCATTGTGAAACACAAGAAAAGCTCCAAAAAAAACAATTTAAAGTCATCGAGCGTGAAGCGAGGCGACTGCAATTACAACAAAACATACAGAATAACATTAAAGAAACGAATAAACAAAAAAGCACCCGTTAAGTTTGAGAAACTTTACTTGGACTCGATTATTCCTGTTGGTATGAAAGTCTATAGACAAAAGCTATACAAAATTTTCATATAGCTTTTCGTTTGAAAATGAATTTTATTAATCAAACCTAGATAACATATTAGCTTTTTTTTATAATGAGATCACTCCCTTATTTCTATTGTAGAGTATTGGATTAAATTTCGAAGAAACTTTTTTCATACTCTTGTAAATTGAATCTTCTGAAAATAGATGTCATAGAACAACAACTTTGATTTACATTTTTTATGCCAATCCTGTAGATGAAAATAATAAAATATATAATTATCACAGAATTCATTGATTTCGATTTCGAACGAAGCTAATCAGATGGACGTATGATGACTTGAAGTGATTCTATACATTTAACTATTGATTTTCACAGTTGAATATGGTACAATTGTAAATCATTGATAGAATTTGTTATTTTATTAAATTTTATTTTTCTTGAAAATTAATTTTCGCCTGCTGCTCTTTCAGATATTTAATGATGACTAAAAACGACGACGACGAATTCACTTTTACACCGTATACGAGCAATTTGCTGGACGAAGAGATAGAAGATGATTCGTCAACACTTTCTCCACCACCACCGGTGTCATTAACAGTACGTTCCTCGTCAGCTATTGATGTTATTACCGTTGACGAACTCATTGTTAATGTTCATTTAAAATATGCCTATTCAGAACTCAAGGCATTTGCTGATGAACTTGTAAAAATAAATAGATTAATGTCTATAGGCAATCGTTAATTGTCAACATTACAATTATACGCACTTAAATCAACACGTGAACCAATTGATATGAGCAATCAGAGTGTACGTAAAATTTATCGACCAACTCTTTTTATTCGTAAAAACGATGCATTTGGACCATGGAATTTCAATTATTTATTGAACCTAATGGAAATCGATTATCAATGTTCAAGTGATGAAGGCTTTCCTAAAGTATGGAAAACAACAGATCGAACAACTGTTATTGTTAACATAATTCAATGTAAAGATCAAAACTCGACGAATTTTGCTACACAAAAAAAAGATGACACAGAAAGTGCGACGCCCGAAGAAGAATCAACAACCTTATTGGGAGTACTAATACAAATTTGTCGTCAAAACAAATACGACGAAAAGGATGCTAATCTATGGTTACGTTCTTTAAAAGATAGATTATAGAATATATACACGTACCCCCATTCTATTCTATCTATTTAGAGGAAAGCATTACAACTCTCGAACATCTACGAACAATAGCATCGAATGATAGCTGGGAAAAAATTTCTTGTATAAAACATTTGCCAAAACAGATGATTCGTGATTATATACAGTTGAATGCAGAATCAAATACATTTAGCAAAATAGTGAATCCATATGCCGAATCAGAAGCGACTCTCATTGGTGATATTCATCGGGTTCGGCGATACTTTTATTATGTTACGGATAATTTAAAACATTTGTCCTATTTGGATCGTCGTGCTGTCGATTTGGCTGTTGTTGAAGTACGACGAAGTTACGATGATGATGGCAACGTACTTAATAATATACACAATTATTTACGAACATTTTGTCTGAAAAATGCCGTTGAAAGTGAAGCTGCTCATGAAAATTAATGCAATGAATGGCAAGCTGAACTAAAACAACTTCGTTCAAATATTGAATCTAATCGGAAAAAATATGAAGAATGTCTTAAAGAATATGATACGGCTGAGACCGATACACGATTGTATAGTTTACGTTTAGAAAATCTAGCACGAAAAAGAGCAGAAGTTTATGCGAAAGCTGACCAAACCAACGATAAGAGTAAAAAAATCGACTTCGAAAATGAAGTGAAAAATATTCAAGTACAACTTGATAAAAAACAATATGTATCAAAGATGAAGAAAGAAGAATATCTCAGTGTTGCCGCCAAAATAGATAATGCAGAAAAACAAATTGAAAATTTAAATGGACTCCTCAAATTGAATGTTGCCGAAGAGCATAAGAAGCTCACTGTCAAATATGGTCGTGGTTTGCTTCTATACGGACCACCAGGAACAGGTACTGTACGAAAAAACAACTTATCGAAGAAAACAGAAATGTTCTATTGAATTTAGGAAAATCGGAATTATTGAAACGTGTCGCTGTCTATGCTGGAATAACAATGACAACAACACCACTGGCAGCTGGTGAACTTAATCGACCTTATGTTGGGGAAACTGAAAAGTTACTGATCGATATAATGTATCGAGCTAATATAATACCATATTTAATATGTGCCATGACTATTGATGAAATCGATGGTCTCGTACCGAAACGTGATAACAATGCGCAGCAGTCGAAAGTCGATGGTATCAGTGTACTTCTTTCGCATATTGAAGGCGTAAAAAATATTCCTAATTTGATTGTATTCGGTGCTACGAATCGACGTAATATGATGGACGAAGCATTTCTACGTCGTATGCAAGCGAAATGTTTTGTTGGTCGACCATCGCCACAAATACGTAAAAAAATGTTACGACCACTTTTAATCAAAGATTCACGAACATTCAATAGCCAACGGATTGATTTTCTTGTCAAAGTAACAACAAATTTTAGTGGAGCTGCTGTCGGCGCACTTAAATCGAGCATCATTGTAGCTATGGACAATCATCCAACACTCAGCGACAATGAATTACTTGAATTGACTGATAATGCTGCACGTGAATTTAGTTGTTGGTTCGGTATTGGTACGTTACCAGAAATATGCCGTCTTCATCCGAATATTTTTAATTCTCAACAACAAGAAGAATTTTCCTTGAGTTTACCTAAAACATCGCCAACAGGCCGTATTCTTGTTGATTTACAAGAACGTAACTGTCTAATTGAGCTCACGAATGAACCTACACTTGAAAAAGATCTTTGCAAAGAATAAACATCAATATTAACTTTACTTGCTCGATTTGTTCATTGATGTTCAAGTCATAATATTGATGCGATTCAAATTATTGATCTAAATTTTCTTACTAAACAAAATGCTTTTGATGAAAATCAAAGATTTGAATTATTAACAACGACTTTTCTAGGTAATTATAATCAATAGAAACTTGAACATAATATTTATTTTGTTTTTTCAATCTAGAATGTAATGAATATAATCGTTCTATGTTAATTTTTGATATCGATTCATTGATCATGCTTAACGTGTCCGATTCAGATATGTCAAAATCATTATCAATATCGAACATTACTCTCTATCAATTTATAAGAGAAAAATGTAAAACAGCAATCGTCGAACAAAAGTCAAAGAATAAAAATGTAATTTAAAGAGATCGATTCGATGATTGATATAGTTTTCTATTTTTGTAGAAAGATGAATATGATAATAAAGAAAAATGGATTGTTATGATTGTTAAACATCCACTATTGCGTAGTCTTCTTATTGAAGATATCGAATTTAAGAAAACGAGTCAACAAATCGAAAAAGAAATAGCTGACGAACAACAAAGACTTGATAATGAAACAGAAAANAAAAAATGTCCAAAATGTCTACAAAATTATATTCCATCGAAAATAAATCATGGTAGCTGTCGTTATCATGATGGATTTGTTTACGATCTAGATAATAATAGAAATTTAACTCATGATGAAGCTCAATGTATGATGTTACAGGCTAAAATTACTAATCGCAATGCAGAACAACAACCGAAATTAATTTGGGCATGTTGTCTCGGTGTATATGGTCATGATGCACCATGCCAAATAGGTCTATGTGGTTTGCCTGAAGAATTAAAAGTGGAAACGAATATTGATTTATCTAGACAAGATTTAGTTACATTGGTACAAAATCATTTTATGCAGAATAAACGAGCTGAACAGAAAATCAAAAATTTTATTGATCATAACAGAAGAACATCGAGAAATTTGATAACTAGTAAGTTAAATGCATCGTCAAAAAGTTGATTACGAATTGAAAAATAAACTTAAATGAATGATATTTTTTTACTTTGATTTATTCAAATAAATTTAATCGTGACAACAATCGAGTTATTGTAGAATGTTGTTGATTTTTACAGACTCTTCAATCGATATCAATGAATGACAATAATAATCTTGCGTATTCATACTTTGATTTAATTTAGAACGATCGGATAAAAATATAAAATCATACTCCTACAATGAAAATGATGGTTTAGTGAATATACACTACCATGTAGAGTACCTCTAATGTATCCAACGGGCGATATCTTATATTGTACATTTAAAGTGTTCTTGGATGGGCCTAGTAAATATTATTGTTGAGGGATCGCTTTTTTCAACTGCTAACACATATCTACACTTTATATCTCTAATAATGCAAGTGTTAAAAAGGGTCTGTAAGATAGTATGAGTTTGGGTGACAGAGTTGTTTAGGTCAAATTTCAGTGGGATTTAAGTCCTGGCGGAAGGAAACTAAGTAAAACCGGAATCTCACTCAGATCGCTACAAGTGGTACCCAGACACACCTTCACCATCGTTCGAGAAAATGTTTTCGTCTGTTAATCTGCTATTTTCTGGTTAACTGGGAGATTACCCTCTGGTGTGGGCGTGGATGTCTTCTACTCCATTCATTCACACCCACACTCCACCATTGCCTGAGTTCCTTGTCGTGTTTTGGTTTTACATCGCTCGTGGTCACTTATTGATTTTTGAGTTCCCGACTCCTGGGAACTTGGCCAGGTTTCACGAAAGATAGTGAATGTCTGGCTTAGAGAATAATAAAAACAAATTATATTTAATCTATTTCAAAGTAGAAATAAAAATAGAAACGAAAACATAGTTTACGAGTCTATTCGATAGAAAATCGTTGAACACGATGATTACTACAATCGGCGACATAAAGATTGCCGCACCGGTCGAAGAACAAACCAACGGGATAATTTAATTGGTACTCCCCGACTACTGAGCCATTTCCACCCACAATCTCAATGCCTTGGTTTACTCCTTGAATCCAACGTAACACACGTCGGTTTCCAGAGTCTACTACATACACAGTACCCAAGATATCGACGAAAAGTCCTTGAGGAGTCCACAATTGTGTCAGATTTCTTCCTCTACCTTGACCTCCAGCGACAATAATGCCTTGTGTTGCATCTTTGCTCCATTTCATTACACGATGATTGTTGCTGTCTGATACGTAGACATTCTGTTGTCGATCCACAAAGAGATAAGTTGGTACGTCGAGTTGTCTGGCAGAAGGACCTCTGCCATTACCACCAGCTACGGGAGTACCTTTGGTCGCTCCCAATTGATATCGTATTACTGCACGCTGGTCTTCGTCGCTGACATATAGATATCTATAATCATCCATGGCTAATCCATAACACCCAATTTTGCCGATCATGATTTCTCCTTGTGTTGTGTCACTACGACGCGACCATCGTACAATTCGTCGATTCCCTCGATCGCAGATTATGAAACTATCTGTCTTTTTGTCGATCAATACATCGGTTGGAAGATTTAAATAATTCAGTTCAGTACCTTTGCGATTGCCGCCAGCAACGACTTGTCCATTCATGTCACCTTTTTTCCATTGCATAATACGATGATTCGAACAGTCAGCAATGACCACTGTTTGATTATCATCAACAAAGAGACCATAAGGCTCGTTGAGTTTATTGATAGCATTGCCGGGTCCGTTACTTCCAGCAACTGTTATTCCGTTCTGCGCCCATTTGGCATCAGCAAAAATATTGGGCATAGCTACACGAAACGGAAAACAAAACAGATTTTCATCATCTCATTCTCTCGCTCTCCACTCACGAACGGGGTAGTGTTACAAAGGTAATATAAAGATGTGAATAGAACTCTTGAGAAATCTTTGCTAATTTTGTGGCATGACATGATGAAGACCATTAGTAACAGGGTTCATTGCGAAAATCATCAAGTGTAGAAGTACGAAACATGTTACAACTGTATATAGATCTTTTAGAAATTTACGCAGGTTCTGAGAAAGTGTCTCTGGAAAACTCAAGGAATTTCAATTACCCAGTAAAGACGGAGAAAGATCAGAAAAACTCCTTCTATCGGAAACAATTGGTGAGAAATTAGAAGATTCAGTTAATAATTCTGAGAAAATCGTATAGAATGCAACGCAAGCCTCAATAGGAAACTCTGTGAATTCCGTAAGAGGAACCTTAGTAGGAAACATCAGAAAGCTTTGAAGGACTTCGTAAGTTTAAACATCATCAGAAAGCGTTAAAATTCTAAGAACTACACCGGCTTTTTATTTGA
Organism: Rotaria magnacalcarata; assembly: GCA_900239745.1. Taxonomy (NCBI): domain Eukaryota; kingdom Metazoa; phylum Rotifera; class Eurotatoria; order Philodinida; family Philodinidae; genus Rotaria; species Rotaria magnacalcarata. The sequence continues at coordinate 4,707 of OENM01001581.1, read as the reverse complement.
AACAGATGTTAGTCAGAACTTCAACAACAACAGATGCAGGATTATGATTAGATTTTACGAAGTTTTGAAAAAGGTTGCGATGTTGTAATCTTTACTAGGTAACAATCTTTTGCAGTCATTACTGACTTACTTACCGAGTGTGGGTGTGGGTGTGTGCCGGTATGGATATGGGTTTGAATGTATATATGATCTGATAGGACCCACACACCCCACCCACACCACCCATCCCCACCCTATGGTTTCATCAGTCACTGCAGTTGGAGTTGGATCCGTTATCACGGTTGTGATTGGAAACTTAGTCTCAGTTAGGGTTTGAATAGTTGACAAATTTTTACTTGTGTTTTTACTTGTTGTTGTAGGTGTGCTTGTCTGCGTCACTGTAGTGTTGGTGTGGGCTTTCGTTACAGTTGTGGTTGGGTCTGTTCGCATTGGTGTAGGTGTACCTATCGTTACTGTTGTTATTTAATATTATCGAATATTAATATAAACATATTGGATAGATTGATGCATCACGTAAAAGATGGAATAGAATTCAGTGATCGCTACTGTTTGTAAGGATTATTCGATTCTGTCAGCTGTAAACTTGTGAGTCATTTGAACTGGAAATTCATTTTGAACTATCAAGAGGGGGTAATGTGAGTATCAGTAGTGATAGATGAACGGTATAATACTCAATGGTACGATATTAGTGCTCATTATTAGAGATACAGTGATGACAATAGCGAGTGTGGGTCTTTGTAGGGTATCAGTTTACTGGAGTTATTCTTTTGATGCAAATGGTCCTCAAATTCCCAGCAGTGACATAATTCTCACCAAGCAGAATTCTTGAATTCTGCTGTTCAATACAAGCAAAGTGCTAGTAAAATTCTGCTGTGAATACAGAATTCTTGCATTCTAGTTGTAAGAATTCTGCCACCCCTCAAATCACCACGATGCAGCGTGTACTTAACAGTTGAGTTACTGCTCATTAGCAGTCTAAAACTCACACTCTAATACGTAAAGTCTCTTAAGTTTTATCAACTGCTAAATTACAACTTGATGATCCGTTTTGAATTCTTAGCTAGTGATCAATTAATGAATTGAACCAAAGCTACCGAAAGAAGAGAAATATTAATGAGTACGTGTAAAGATTTAAGCAAGCGGTGTCTTCTGCTGAGTCAAATCCGGTCAAATCAGATTGTCTATTTTCATTTTTTCTTCGGTGTCTCATGTATTACTACATATAAGGGGAATAAATTTCGTGGTTGAGATTGATAAATAAAGTTCATATGGACACTCAAAATCTATTCCTTAACTACTACGAGTGGTGTGCACATCAATCATTGTTCATCTCCTTTTTCAAATGATTTCCACGACGAGAATAATTTTCAAATGCCAGGATGTATGATTAGCGACAAAAATGGTCCAAGAAAACGTTGTATGCTACTGACTCTGTAAATCATATTTTGTATTCTTACTTATCGGCGAACAGAGTTGTTCATTAAAGCTTGGTACCGGAAAGCAAGTAGGAAAACCATGGCATCGAGAATGATTAACACACAAATGCTCGGGTTCACTACAAGCATGGTTTGAGATTTCGCATCGAACTAGTTCAGAGCATGAAAGTAAGAATTGGTCGACGCAAATGCTAGAGTTAGAAGAAGCAACCACACGGACGCAGGCACAAGAAGAATGTCTCGAACATGTTGTATATTCAGCCATGCTATCACATCCTTGAGATTTGGCTTGAACTATCAATACACTAAATGAAGAGCAAGACATAGATAATGAAACAAAACTGAACTAATTAAGGATTAAAAAAAATATTCAATATTAATTGAATAAAAAACTTATCAATTTTTTATTTTACCTGAATAACACCAATTTGTAATAACGAATTCCTGCCAATGCTATCACACTTTTGTGGAAACAAGATTGAATAACGACCATACTCCTTTGTATATCAAATGAATAGTCAAACAAAAGGAAATATTAAAACTATGTTTTAATATATGTAAATTTAAAAAAACAGCTAAAAAAGCAGCATCATAACCAATTCATGTCATGATGATGCAACTCGTTCAAACTGATTACCTGGGTTAAAACTAATGATTTTATGCTTTTTAATGCATTTTGTGCATGAGAATTAGAATCGATAAAAATAAATATCGTGAAAACTCAATTGATTCTTCTTGCCCGCGATAGCGCTTTTTAGTGACTAAATGTGATATCCTTTATGTGTTCAATAAAAGTATTAAAAATATTTTTCTAACAGAAACATGAGATATGTTTACGTGCTAGAATGCTGATTAGGAAACTAACAGAAAAGCATTGATCTAGGGTGTGGGTTTGGGTGTAACAAGAGAGCGACAACAATACCCATTCACACTCAAATAAATTATTATTTTCTCATATTCACAAATATATCAGGTATAGGGTGTGGGTGTGTAACAACAGAGAGACCCCCACACCCACACCCTAATCTGAAGTTTGTTTGTTTCTTTTGCAATAATCATCAGAATTATCAGTCTTTTTTCACGAACAAGCAAGCCATCAAACTTTGAAATTATTCTAACAAATGTAGCTTTTATTTTTAGGAGAGCAAGAGTGTGCTCGAACCAATAAGCACTGCCAGTGTAGTGGTCGTCCTTGTGCCAAATGCGGGAAATACCGTGACTGGCATTATAGGAGTGATAAGAAATATTGGAAATGGGTGGAAGATTACAATAATATGCAAGACCGTAATTGGGAACGTTTTTACAAGGATGGAGTTGCATAGCATTTTAGGCGTCGTGATGATGCAAAGTGTCATTACAGTTTTTTTTAATCATGATACTGATTCAGAATTTTGTTGTACTTTTCGCGAAAATGTTTGTTTCTGTGCGGATAATGTTAATATTTAAAGTTGAGTTTAAGAAAATATATATATAAATAAGGTGCATCAAAGTTAAAAATCGAGCAGGAGAAAACTTCGTTTTATTATTACATGGTTGGACAGAGCTTGATGAGTAGATCATGAATATCATCTTTAAAATGTTTCTAAGCTTCCGTTTTGGTCGAGAAATTTTCAAAATACAAACTGCACCTGAAAAAGTGAATATTTCAGTTTTTTCGAGAAAACTCGAAATTTACCTAGTTTAACAATGTTTAGAAAACTATCGTCACCGAATTCAGCATGAAAATCTGAATCTACTGATGCGACGTTGGCCAGTAAAAAACATAAGTTTCATGTTTGAGGAGCTCAACTAGGCCCCATATAGACACCTTGAAATTGATGCCTCGCAAAATCATCAACTATTTTTTTTGAAAGCGATTCATTTCAATTAATTTTGATCAAATAGTAAAGATCATATCGAATTAATTGAGAATGATGACTCACTTCCTTGATAAATTTTATTTGTCTTCGTGTTGTTTCGACAAAAAGTTGTGTTCATCGGAGTAGAGAAAATGAGAGAATATTGCGCGATACATGTGCACACAAAAATCATCCGTATTTTCCTTTCGATAGTTGGACAGGCAGACGATTATACTGGGATAATTGACTGAATGCTTTCGTTTCCAATTTGGTTATCGACAGAAAAACAAGAAGAAAAGAAGGACAATTCAAATTTTCATGTTCATTTCATAACATTCTGTTATTTTCTGCACTGTCTAACGAAGACAATATTGTTTTCGAAAAGTCACGAGAATATATTAATATTGTCTACGAATACTGTCTATTTATATTCTCAATCAAAGTTCATATCAACTGACTTCTAATATGCCACAAAAGTCGAGAAGAAGGTTTCACTCTCAATGTACGATCTCGGGTCTATGGGAACATCAAGATGACAGTCAACTTCAAGTTCAAGAGTTGTCGGCGGGAGAAGAAACATGGGCAAGTATTATGGAAGTAGACGACGAAGAGGAGAAGAATGAGAGTAAGGGTGTAGATGGGGAAAATTTCAATTTGAAACTTGATTTGCCTATGATTGGTGATTTGTTTAAAATGTGCAAGAGTTTTTGTGGACCTCGTAATTTGTCTATTCTCATTTATACAATTCTACATTATCTCGGTCTCTCGTGGCGTCACGCAGATGATCTGCTTAGAAGCATTGGCGCTAATACATGTGAAACTGCACATAAGTGGGCAGAGATTTTCATTTCACGTGATATTGAAACATTTCAAGGTGAAGGCTGAGGAGGTAAGCATTATGAATCTTTTTCGACGTGTATCCAGAACTCGAGAAAGCTGCTCAAGCTTTCGCTATCGAATCTTGCTCACGTAAATCAGCTGATTTTACAGCTGTTAACTGGGCGAACTTTATCGATACAACGTTCTACGAACTAACACAAACATGAAAGCTCAATGATACGCTAGTTCGTTCTATCGAGAGTTGTCGTTTAGATCTTCGACGTTGAGGGGTCAAATTTCAACCGAATACTCAAAGGCCATATTTGAAGACCATGAGAGACAGGATGTAGTCACTCATAGGCAAGAATTCATCTCTTATTTTCTTCAAAGGAAAGATGTGTACTACACGATAAGCGACGGTGATCAGTCAGTGTGGAAAACTCCTGCTCAGAATCATTGTATTACTCTCTGTAAGTTTGAAAAATTTCCAGCTATTTCATGAAGATTTTTGAATTTTTTTCTCTTTAGTTCATGATGAATCAACTTTTAAGAGCGGTGAAATGTCGGCTAGAAGGTGGACAGTCGAAGGAAACAGTCCTTTCTTCTCCAAGGGT
>OENM01001580.1:16666-31069 GCA_900239745.1 Rotaria magnacalcarata | reverse complement strand
CTGTTGACGATCGAGCGTCACCTGTCGTACATGACCATCTCTACCGAGCGAGGTGTTCTCTCTGAGAACCCCATTCACGCTGTTATCTTGACTGGAAATCTTGGCGTTAATCATATTGTGCTTGGGAATATACAGCGGTGGTTTCCCCTTGCCTTCCGCTGGTTTGGAATGGTTTTCTCCATTTGGTGAATTTGCTAGTCATAGCTAGCGAGCGTCACCTGCCAGGCTAAGGCTTATGAAACTTAGTTTGAGCAACCTTGCTTCTGGCGGCCTATACACGCCCTGTTATCTTGTCGTCTTTGGGTTTCTGTAGCATTTTATAGAAGTTTTGATGCCAACTAAAACTCCACCACACCCTGCTGGCAAGATATCTGAATTGTCCGGGACTGTTTATTTAAACAATTGCTTGTTCTTATTCGCAGCTAACCATCATACTGATGACCATTCCACTATCCGCAACCTGTGGACCCGCTTGGTAGCATTCAGCCTAGCCCCAAGGACACGCATACTACAGATTGTATACTGTATAAAACCGAATATGGTTTTTGCGTTTTTAAGCTTGATGTATTATTCACATCAAAACTTTTGCCCTCAAATACCTATGTGATGAAAACTGGGTGAATATCGGCAGTTAACCGCGTTATACNTAGGGGCTTAACCAGAGGGGAGGGGGCTCAGTTCCCTCTAGGAAGAGCTGAGCCCCCCTACCCCCCGCCCCTACGAAAAGTTTAGCGTTTCATTGTAATGATAGATGAATTAATCATTTTGAGAATAAATTATTCGGTCCACTATGTCAATTTAATATGATAAAAGGTGATAGTCAATATTTGTGTGTTCTTTGAACTTTTTACCGTGTATAATAATACATAAATATACACCAATTAGTGTAAAATCAGTGAAATGCATATCTTAAAAAAGCTAAGAGAAAAACGAACGTTTAATTTAATTGCGTTTTGTGAAGTACAGATACTTTTGCACACACATTTCGATTTCGAGTTAATCTTGTTCATCAGTACACGACGCAAAGCCTTAGCTAATAGCTATAATGGACAATGGTAAAGGAAAAACTCTTGATTCTTATTTTTCTTTATCTACTGAATAAAAGAGTAAATCTCCTCACGAACAAATAAATGACGCTAATAATGAAAATGCTATTATACAATCATGCGACTCACATACATCTCGTGTTACTATTGATATTGATGAACCTACTGAGACACCATGAATACCATCGTCTCAAAGCATCAATATTGAAAGTCAGAAAAAGTACAACATGCAGAAAAAACAATAATAAAACAATTGGTGATGCTATTGATGTTAGTATTTCATGCCAAGATCGACCTGCTCAACCTAAACTCAGTTCATATACAAAAAATCATGCAAACAAATCATTCGTGGCAAATTGGTACGATGGAAGACCATAGTTAGAATACTCCATTTTCTAAAAACGGGGCGANCCCCCCCCCCCCCCCCCCCCCCCTACAAAAATTTTCTGGTTACGCCACTAGTTATACGACCGACTTTTTCCTCGGTAAATCACTGTTGACCGATGCTTGTCTTTGAAGCTACTCAATACCAGAGATGTCTACATCGCAGGGTTACCCTGCCCTGAAGCAGGAATAGGTGAGAATCATACGCTGCAAAAAGTAAAAAAACATTTCTTTCAATTTCCGTTTTAAAGAAATGCTTTCTTTAGTTATGCAAGAGTCAAAAATAAAATACAGACTTCAGAACGGGATATCAACTGACAATCAAAAGTAGTGGCGTAACCAAGGTGAGGTCAAGTGAGGCGCCGCCTCACCACCGGCACCTGACTAAAAGGTATTAAATAGGCTGTGAAAACAGCAGAGCATATGATTGTTTTATTTTTATATTATAGCTAAAACACTTGATTATGGTACAGCACAACAATTAAGTCTATCAATAGTTGAAAAACTTGATCGATCAAGAGATGAACAATCATTTGAACCATTGTTAGAAACAATCAACAATTTTTGCCGGCAAAACAGCATAATCATCAACGATAAGCCAAAACAACATCGGAATCGGACTATTTCTGTCACTTTTAAAGATTCAACTGTTAATAGCATAATTGGTCAACGTGATGACAATCAAAACGAAGAGTTTTATAGGACAAGCATTTATTGCCAATTAATTGATAACATATTGATCGAGTTAAAAGATCGTTTTTACTTGAAAAATTTACAATTTTTATGTGGTATATCAACATTAAGTCCCGATAGTGATATTTTTCTGCATTTGAATCAATTAAAACATTTGCTAGTCACTTACATTTGAATCTTGATTTTTTATTCAATAAATTGACTGTTGCGAAGCCTATGTTGAAATACAAATCCTTAGGTAATATTATCGATTTATATCAAGAATTGCTTTCATTCCAAGAAGCTTTTCCAGTTCTTGTTGCATTAATACAAAGTACCATAACGATCCCAGTGTCTTCGATAACTCGCGAAAGAATTTTTCCAAAATGAAAATGATTAAAACAAAAGTGAGAAATACAATGACGGATGAGCGTCTAAATTATTTATGTGTATTAGTAGCCGAACATGATATAGATGCAAATTTTGAAGAGATTATTAATGATTTTGCAAATGCTCATAAAAATAGTCGGATTATGCCGAAATAAACAATTATCATATTTTTTCTCTGAATACTTTGTTCACATGAATGATTTATTTCGTCACCCGTTACGAACGGCCAGTGTCATGTAGCTTTTTAGATTGATTTTGATATTATGTTTTAGACTTTAGTAATATTAATCTCGGGATATATAAATTGGTTGGTGCTTCAAAGACAATAAATACAGTCTGAGGCGCCGCCTCACCACCCGTGAATTTCTGGTTACGCCGCTAATCAGAAGTTCCTCTATCTGACCTAGTCCATATAAACCACGACTCGTTTCTGTGGAAGCTGCTCGATTGGCGATCGTCAACTTTACTTAATTTTTAAACTCAATAATGACAAGTGTCTCATGAGTTTCTACGACCCAGGTCGATCAAAACGGACCGGCGTAACATTACCGTAAACGGTCGTTTTTGCATCGTATTCCGTCGTAAAACGGCCGTTTTAAGGCGTTTTAACAGGGGCAGTATTACGACCATACACGGACACCGTATATCAGCCGTAAAACCTCATAAAGCTGGCGTAATATTATCGTACTCTATAGAACATACGGTCGTATTACTGCCCCTGTTATACGGGGAAAATACGGCGCGTAAAACGGGCCGTATTTGCATCGTTTACTGATCGTTTTCTTTGATCGGGAGAGAGCCGTTTCAAAAATTATTTTTCGCTCTTGAGATAATAGATTTTTTGTAAGAGCATCCTCCTCAAAAATTGACTCTTTTGTGATCTTTTATCAGACTTATATCTCGTCAAGAAATTATTTGTTTTGCTTGAAGTTTTCACCGTATGTACATCTTGAGTTGAGGCATTTTTCCTTAAAATATGAGCTCGAACAGATGAATGATCGATGAGTTGAGCTTCAGTACCATACCCAGGTCGACGATTATGGACTTCGTGTACGGCTGTAAACGACCGTATATGCTTCATATCTGACCGTAAACGGGCTTATTTTAGCGTTTTATATGGTCCAGTATTACGGTTTTATATCGGCGTGACCGTATACGGAGTAAAACGGAGATTGTATTACGAACTGTGTATACGACGACCATAAACGACCGTTTTTGTCTACGCATACGACAGGGAGATATACAATCGTAATACTGGACCATGTATTTTGCCGTATTTTTCCGTATACGATCGTTTACGACCGTGCTTGTTTGACCTGGGCAGGCAGATTAAAAAAATTTAATATTTCAAGAATGGAACGAGACATTTTTTAAACGATTTGCGCATGAATTCATCAAACACTTGCCTCTATCATGCAGAATGGTGTCACTTAAATCAATCATTGTTGATTGAGCAGGTCAGTCGTGATTCATCTAGACTGCTGTAAAATAAAATATCTCCTATGGCGCAATGAGGAAAATGCGTTTTGTCTTGAAATATATTGCAAATTACCCAGGGGAATGATTCCGATCGTAGGATCCTATCGGATTTGTTGTCGGAATCTTATAGGATATAGTATGGATTTCATTAATCGACGAAATCCAACATAAGCATTCGCCCATGCCGAACTCGTACGGCGGGAAACGGCAGGAAAACAGTGAAACGTGGAAGCAGTATTCCGGTCGGAATTTTTTCTGTGAATTCCAGCAATTTCCTGTACTTTCAGGCAGGAACTGATTGAAAAATTACCGGAAAACAACCGAAAATTTCCGGATGGAATTCTGCGTCCGATTCCCGCGATTTCCCGTGTTTTCCTGGAGGATACGGTGGTTTTCCCCGCAATTTCCTGCTGGTTCCCACAGTATCCGTTCTCCGGAATCATTGGCCTGAGCGACTCATATGTTCTGTTGACACCATATGCTTATTCATTGGTGATTAAGAAAATCATTTTTTCCGTCGAATCCATTAGTAGGTCCGTGACCAGGAATCTGATCAGATTTGTCGGCTTGTCAGATCCCATGAGATTCGATAGGATTCACTGTCGGATTCATTCACCTGGGTATACAGCACAGACACTACGTGATTTCAACAGCATATCCTGCCCTGCCCAGGTCATACAGCCGAACAGGGCACGGCATGAACAGAAACAGGATGCATTTTTAATTTATGTTCTTTTTTTCAATAGGGCATGGCAAGGTTCAAAAACTCACTCTGTGGAGATCTCTGGTAAAAAAACAACAAAGCAAAATTATTGTGGCTCACCGGAAAAATAACGAGTTATAATGACTGGTAGTTACCCTCTATCCTCCACTGTGGACAATGCTACTCATGAATGCCATCCTCTCAAAGAATATAGCGCGAGTGCAACAAATCAGGTAGTAATACATTTTATCTTATATTGGTGTCGCGAGTGTCTAAAAAATACGCGCGCATCACCAAACATTAGACAGTAGCAAGAGCTTATATCACTTTTTTCTGTAAATTCCTATGGAGATAGCTGCCACAAAAATGGACTAGTCTCACATTGTATGCGTGACTACCTCGTCGGGATTGGATAGATTGCATCTGATCCGGTGAGTAGATATAAATAACGATCACTTGCCTACCCACCACCTACATCTACCCATTTCATATGAAAACTGTATGCATTCTAGCTATAGCCTTTAAACATTGTCATATTCGTAGGAAAGTTTCGCTTGCATAGGAAGATTCCATTTCAGTTTGGAGATTTTGATTACGTGTAATGAATGTTTTGGTTTGTGTGACTCATTGAGGGGCGAAGTTGGTTTTTTCCTCTAAAATGATACCCAATAAAAAAATTGATGGACTTTTCATTCATTTTCAACTCAATGCGACGACATATGATCAATTTTTCGCAAGAGTAAGTTAGACTCAGTAGTCCGTATTTGTATTCTTCTATATTTTTATATTTATTGCAAACATCTATTTTTTTTGTATTTTTCTTTTGATGAGTCATGATATGAATTGCACTATTGATTTTAGTTATTTTAGTTTTACCCTTACACCGTTGAATAATAACACTGGTAGAAAGTTAAAGTAAAATACGGATTCCAAGTTAACCGTTAACTTGGAATATTTTCAAAATTTGATTATACATGCCATTGAATGATTAAGAAAAGAAAATGACTTTCATCCTAGGAAATGAAGAAATTGTAATTAAATTATAATTACAGTTAGGCATTATTTTAAGCAGGATTTTCCTGAGAAGTCAACCACAAAGGCACGCTGTATAGTTAAATGTTACTTTTTCTTATACTTTTGTAGAACTATTTGTACTGATCATTTTAGTTTTATGATTTCCTAGTTTAATCTAGGAATAATTCTATGAAACGTCTACAGTCCAAATTTTACCACCTCAATTTTGGTAATGTCGAAATTTTATCCGCATTTCGATAGTCGTCCTTCTGAATAAAGACAACACAATTCTATGCTCAGAACTTTATTGTCCAATATCAACCAGAAATACAAGGAAGGATAGATGTGAAGTGATCAATTGATCGTAACACTTTTAGTGCTTATTCAATATATAGGAGTTGCCCGAAAAATCTCTAAACTAGACGTTGAATGTTTGATAATTTTCTGGAAAGTCCTTAAAACGTTTTCAGAAAATACCCAAAAGCTTCCCAATGAATCACTTTCGTGAGTCTCCGAGGAAATTTTATAGAGAATTTCAACGGATACGTTGAGGGAGAGTTTACTAGAGATATATCTCTTTTCTTGAACATGATAATGATTACTAGAGGACTACATGTATGAATATAAATTGTTCTTCTAGCGAATTCAAATCTATTTACACGAAGACTGATAAGTAAGAATTAGTTTGGATTATCACAGTTTTTTTATTGTAAATTTTCAAGTTTAGCAAATTACGAATATAACATCACATGAAATGTTAATTCAATTTCTAAATAAATTATCATTAGATTTTTTGTGTTGTTATTGTTGACTTGAGAATTATTATAACTCACCAGTTACGTTTTTAAAAGAGGGTGATCGTTTTGAGAACATCGATATCGACCATGTTGATTTCGAACGTGAGTGTAAGCACAAATGCAACAGTGATGATAACTGTAGGTTCAGTAATAGAGGTGTGACAGTTCTCAGATCTACGTTCAGATCAAATAAACGAAAGAATTCGTCGAACAGTTCTTCTGATCTGATCTGCTTGAACAGTTCAGATCAGATCAAAATAACTGTTTGAACAGATCTAACGAACTGTCTGAACAGTTCTTTTGACAGGAACTAAAAGTGAACTACCGTACCCATATTCAGTAATCGGTTCATATCATATGATGTGTTATACGAGTTTCCAGGAAACCCGAATGACGTTTCCAAAATTAAATGAATTCCGAAAGCAACAATATTTGTATAAAAACTAGCTTGTGTCAAGTTATATCTATAAAAGAATCACACACACAAATTAAGTATTCCTATCTCGAAGAAGGCAAAAGCAGCGTGCTCATTTGAACATACACTAATAAGCGATCATCCTAGATGCAAGTACTAAGCAGCACGAATATGCTCGTTCAGACACAAACTATCACGAAATATGCGTTCTCACTTCCGATATATGTCCAACTTGAAGCCCGAATTCAATTGAAATTTTCAATTTGCAACTTCTAAACCACTAGCGTTCTAAAAAATCGTGGCTGACACATATATCGCTACGAGTTGAAAGTTGAACATTTCTATTTTCAACTGAATTCAAGTTTCCAGTTTAACACCACTGGGAATTCCATAAAAATCCCTGTTTCTTTTTATAGCCATTGTGTTATATTTTTTTTTGTCATTTCAATATTCAATTTTTCAGAAAAATAATCGTTTCACATCGATGTTCACAAACTTAGAATAATCAACTGCATAAAACTTACAAAAATAGAATCGTCTCCAGCTTTTGGATGGATGTAGACATTGTAAGACTATTATGCTGCTTATGTTATGACTTAATCCTTCAACCTAAGCAACTCATCTGTTGTGGTCAGCGAATTTGCGAACTTTGTAGTGAATCTAAGTATTATGATATGTTTATTTATCTAATCTCTAACATAATAAATATATATTTGTAGACTTAAACTCCAAACACAATGTCCATTCTGTACCGCACCAGGAATACCGGAGGTAAAATAAAATCAATGTTTACTTCACTTAATGTCTTATTTTTAATTCAATTTTTAGATGAAATATGACAGAGGTTTTAGACGAGAACTCGAATCCCTATCAATAAAATGTCCCAGATGCAATGATCAATGGTTTGGACTTTTTGCAGACTTGCCAGTAAAACGTTTTTGTTTTAGCCATTTATATTATCGAAGAGTATATATATTTTAGACGCATCTAAACAACCATTATGATCTTGAATGTGAAAATTGTGGCGAAAAATTTGTTTTTTCGCAACAAATAGAAAAACATCTAAATGAAAACTGTAAAAAACGTCTTGTCGAGTGTCCACTTGTCTTTCTGCATTGCTCAAGCAAGGTATTTATTAATTGATTATATGGCATTCTAAAAACTACCCATTACTAGAATTTAATCATGTACATTCAATTTCTTCGGTTCAGCAAATAATATTTAGTTTTTTTAATAAAATAGTTCTTTCAGTTTTTCCCTTGACTCAAGATTGAAGAATACCTTTATGATATGTTTATTTATTTTTAGGTAATATATGAGGAAATGAATCAGCATTGCTTAAGTGATCAGCATCAAAATTGTTTAATACAGTTCATTAAAACATTAATTCCACAAACCTCTCAGAAGCACACAAATTTAGCGTTAGAAACACTAGTAGACGAACAGTATAGACGCATGCTAACAAATTACATAGAAAAAATCAATTCAATAGTCCAAGAAATAGATCCGATTCTTGGTAAATGCTCACGTCTTAGCTCAGAAGGACAACAATATGAAGCAGGTATCAAGGAAGTACGTGCACAGTGTGTGAAGATCAAAGAATCGTTTGATAAAAATTTAAAATTTGCTGAGAATATAAACCAAATATTAATGAACATGAATAAACTTCTTGATGAAATCAAGTCTATGCCAATGGCAGGTCTAAAATTAATCTCACCAGACAGCACATACAAATTCAAAGTCAATATTCTTTCAATAATTGATAATGAACAAGCAGTACAATCTGAACCAGTTCACACATCGCAAAGTGGATACAAACTAGCACTAAGCTGTAGTATATATCTAGATCAACAGAATCAAACACGTTACGTATCAATCTCTTTCAAAATTCTTTGTGGAGAGTTCGATACTATTCTATCATGGCCATTTGTATATCCAATTACACTCGCTATCCTTGACTTGACAAAAGCAAAAAGAAATATCGAGTATTCTATTTCATGGAAGTCTCGAACTGCGACGCTGCATCAACCTCTAAGAAATCAAAATTCTGTAATCCATATAGAAAGATTTTGCTCTGTTGATACTCTCATCAAAAATAGAAATAGTTATTTACAAGATGACTTTATGTTTATACAAATGCATATCGATTTTATGGAACCAGGTGTTAATGTAACTTTTGATAAAGACAGACCAATGATCACAGAAGACTCTATCCAGCGTAGTATTGCCACAAACATCGCAACAAAATGAATTGAGTATCTCATAGGATACAACACTGAAGGTCGAAGGTGAAAAATCTCTTAATTGTAAATTTTCATAACGATAATCTAGAAAAATAAAAATGAAGAACATTGAAATTCTGAAACGAATTCTGAAAAATATTTATCGATAGAGATGATTCCCTGTAAAAGTAAATATCGAATAGAAGTCCTCAATCGTTTGTAGAATAAATATAGTTTTTCTATTATCCTGATCGGACAAATTAGATTGATCGTTCAACCTGATAGTTCGTATGAAAATAATGACTTTCTAGTTTAGTTCCGATGGTTTCTCTGTGCAACTCCCTATAAAGTCATGCGGATAAAAAAAATACATTGAGGAATGGTAAGATATTGTGTTACGTGCCGTACGTTTTCATATTCTTTGGCGTAGGAAACTGCATTAGAACCATATATCATCGGTAAGAAAAATCAATAGAAAGACGTAGCAAACTTAGAAACTGGGATCGAATATTTATCACAAAAAAAGGAATGTCAATTTTCGATCGATGATTAATATCATTAGACGTATTCCAAGACTGATCAAGTTTATAGTGTCAATAAGGTAGTCATTAGCATGAAAATACAGGAGGCGCTATTACGTCAAAAGCCCTGACTTATTAAAAGTTCTCATTCATGATTATTAGATCATGATTGCTTAGAGACCAGCATTTAAAGTTCATCATATACCAACAATAGCTACTTAATTTGAAGCACAATTATGACTTACGTTAGAGATGCAGTGAAATGTGAATGAAATTCGAGTCGTGTAGGTAGATATAAATAATAATAATGAAATCCACGATGTATTAATAGGTCTTAGTACACTGATCCTTTTTTTATTATTATGCTCGTGAATGTAACACTCGGAAGTGCTTACATAAGAAAAAGAGAAATATAGATGTATAAGCGAAAAGCTACACCATTTTAAGCAACGCGTTACGATTTGTGCCAACAATATATTATGCTGCGTGCCAATTTTTGCTTGTAGGAATATTTTTGGAGAATAAATAAATGAAAACTCGACTAAAAAGGCGTACAAAAGAAAAGAGAGAGAAGTACTGATGATAAGCGGCATCGAAGATACGCGAGTACAGCGAACAGCTAGAAAAAAGAAGAACAAACTAAAAGAACGAACGAGAGAGAGGAAAAAAGGAAGTTTGCGTACATCATTACATTTATGCATCTTTCTGTGATATTAATTCGCATCATCAAAAGTCAACCACGTTAAAAGGAACGGTTCGTGCTGATCTTTCAATTCTCGCACACGACGTGCTCGAAAAAAATGACCAAGGTGATCGTTTTTCCTTTTACAAAAATTATCCCAGCCAAATATATCTTCATAGAAGGCGGAAGAACCAAGATCAGTTGTGAACATGGTTTTCAATCTGCGTTGAATATATTTTTTAACGTAAAATTGTAAGAGTTGGTCAGAAGTGACTTTCAACAGATTATGCACAGAAACGAAGGGACAGCGATGCACTAACCGAAGATCTACACGGAATTTTTGTTCTAATACATGTTGTAGCGATACTGGGAGGAAAGGAAAAAGCGGGAATAGCCACGCGAAATGCGGAAAAGTGTACGCGACGACACATTGACGAAGCGCTTTACATGACATTTTGCGACTAGACTTTATCCATTTCAGTTTTCCTAGCGATCTCTGAATATTTCCTATGGTTTTATCAACTGTTGGTTTCAACGAAAGTTTATCTGTCCAAGTAAATCCTAGGTATTTGAATTCTTTGACTAACTCGATTTTGTTACCGTCTATTGTTACATTTACAATCGATCTGTTAACTTATGTATGAAATAATTGTACTACAGTTTTAGAAACATTTAACGACTGTTTCCACTTTTTTGAGTACATAAAAACCTGATTACAAACTCTTGTACCTTCTTGTTCTAAGTAGTCAATCATCGAGCCTAATTTTTTCATTATTGGAGGTTTAATTAATACGCACAGGTCATCTGCAAATAGATAAAATGAATGAGCTCCTAGATAATTTGTCAGATCTGAGTGAAACACTATAAATAAATACGGACTAAGACTACTACCCTGCGGCAGTCCTATATTTATATTAAATATTTTCGAACGTAAGTTTTTCTATCTTTTAATCAACTATTAGTCATTTTCAATAAGTTGAGAGGCATGCCCATTTTTTCTAGTTTACCGAGGAGAGCAGCATGCTATACACGACCATAAGCGTTTTTGGAATCAACATATAGGGCAAGCGTCGGATTATTAGTTGCCATGTTGTTTTTCACTTCTTGGTATATCGAAAGTACTCGAGTTGGTAGAAAACATTTTGAGCGGAAACCAGATTGTTCTGGCGGTACTAAACGATTTGTTTCAGCCCAGTGTCTAATTCTTAGTAAGAGAACTTTTTCGAACAGCTTTGAATGTGTAGCTAACAGAGAAATTGGACGAGTTTGCTCACACTTTGGGATACCCGATTTTAGCTTATTTAGAGTAATAATTTTTGCAATTTTCCAGTCATCTGGATAACGATACTCATTTAACCATGTATTGAAGCAATTTGCTAAGCACTCGATGTAACTTGGAGGAAATTTTTTAATTATAAAGTTTGACACATAGTCAAGGCCTGCAGATTTCTTAGGTTTCACGGTTTTAATTATACGAGTAATTTCAGCAGTGCTAGTTTTTTTTCTACGCTATCATTCAACACTGATAATCTATTTACCAACTCTTTATAATTTCTATCTATCCGACCTTCGTGTTCATTAGAACAATCCACTACAGGTACTTTGAACTGTTCATTGTAGTACTGGAATAATTCATTTGTAATTCCTTCTTGTGTTGATATTATTTTAGTGCCCTCCGATAGTTTATAGAGAGGCAGCGAACGCGATTTGTATATACAAGATAAGTGTGTCCAAAACGCTTTATCTGATTTATCGTACGACGTTTGAATGTTGAATAAAAAATTTTGCCATTGAGCATTTTTATGTTTTGCTATATCAACTTTTGATTCTCTTGTCATTATGTGTAAAAGCACCCTCGTTTCCTCACTAAAAACGCCTTTATGTCTTGAATGATAATATCTATTTCTCACTTTTCGTATTTCCTTTAATTTTTCGATGATATAAACTGGTAACGATGGTTTATATTCATCTCTCTCTTTCCAATGAATCACTCTGTTTTTGACAACTACGCTGAAACGAATATATTGTTCATACCACTCATCTGCACTATTTTCCTTTTGTTCTTCCATCCAGAATATTTGTAATAGCGCTATAATACTGCTTCAAATACTTTTCAATTTGTATGAGGGAAAAAACGTTTGTATCGAAAAAAATGCTCTCGCATGATAGCAAAATCGGCCAATGATCACTAGTGTCAAAACATAATGTTTCACTTGAAATAGTACTCATATTAGAGAACGACAAATCTATAGTACGTAGGGAGCGCTTAGACGTGTTGGTCGTTGGCGTAATATAATTGAGATTGTTTTCATTTATCCATTCTCTCACGCACGCACCTCTCCTATCAGTTATTGGACTATTCCATTCTTTCACTGTTGCATTAAAGTCACCTGATAGTATGGTAATTACTTTCTATTACAAACGGCTGAATTTCATCTAGATCACACTGTTGACTAGTGGGCCAGTAAATACCAATGATACATACTGGTTCCGATAGTCCTGTTATATCAATAATAACCGTGTTCGAAATGTTAACCTCTATGCGCGTCGCTTTCAGATGCTTCCCTACTGCTATGCATACTCCTCCATTTTTATTAGTACACTTTTGATAGAACGTGTTAAAATGTGGTAATCGACATGTGTTCCATAACTCTCCTAATTCTGTAAATATACAAATAGAAGCTTGAAATTTATCCACTAAATAAATAGCTTCAACTGCACGAGTGTCCCAACCTTCGACATTATAGCATAACATCCCAGGACGAACAATCTGATAGTCGGATCCGATGGGAATTCGTCGGAAGTTGGCGGAATCCTTGGTATTGGATTCCGACAGGAAGTTGGCGGATATCGGAAAATGCCTGAATGACCCGAATCCTGTCGGAACCCTAAAAATCCGACACTTTCCGACATCAGACAACTTCCTGTCGGAATTCAATACCAAGGATTCCGATGACTTCCGACGCATTCCCATCGGATCCAATGGGGTGAGTTCGACCTGGGATATTTATGTATTCTTTTTGGTTTTGTAAGGAAGCTATTCCACCCTATTCCCATTCTTCTAAGACTGTATTCAAGGTTCTACCTGTGTACTATTCGTCTAACAGAGATAGTACTAATTTCTGATCTTTAGTTGAAAAATTCCAAGCTTACCGCCGGTCCATAGCTTCATCTCTAAGATTAAATAAGTAAGTCTGCGAAGCAGCAAAGAAAGCTTTAGCGAGTACATTGAGATTTGATGTTCTACTTAGCATTCTGTGTTGATTTGTATATTGATGAAGACTATTGATCGGTTTGAACGATGTTATTATTATGCGAAGTTGGAATCAATTAAACCTGGTGATTTAATTGGAAACAATTTATTAATCTTGAGGATGCAGCATGAAAGCGACTGTAGTATTCGTTCGCCACTGGCACCAACGATACTCTTTCAAATTTGCCAGTATTTAACGTTGCTCGTATAAAATATTGAATAAAATCTTTCATAATATTGATGATATCCGCTAGGAGTACTTGATGTAGTTGAGTGTCGAGCGTAACAGTTTTCATGTTTGATGATAATAGATCAACTTTATTTTCTAGTGGTTTGTTACTATCGACAAGCTTTGCCAGATTATCATTGATAGATTCAAATGTTTTTTCTGTATCTGATGTACGCAAAAAAAAGTCCACTCGACAGTCATACGTAGGGGTATGACAGATCGGCTTTAGTTCTGATCTGATGATCTGTCGGAACAGATCTCCTGATCTGATCTGAATTGTTTGAAAAGATCAGATTAGATCAGAAGATTTGTTTGGACAGTTCTCCTGATCTGATCTGAACTGTTAAATCCGATCAGATCAGATCATAAGATGTGTGCGGATCTAATAGATCAACTAGAGGGAGGGATACAAATATCTTTTCGTTATCTACATATTAATAGTCCCTATAGCTTTTTAGGGTCTCGTTAGCGGTGGCTTCCAAATCCTCCTACGGCCTACCTAGAGATGAGGGTTGTATCTTATAAGCATTTACTTAAAAATCGCCCTTATATCCCTGCTACTGAAAGACGACTTATATGCAGAATGAGTTATGCCC
>OENM01001580.1:0-16636 GCA_900239745.1 Rotaria magnacalcarata | reverse complement strand
CAAGGTAAAGGGGGTCGCGGAAGTCACATCTGTGCTCACTTTTTCGAAATTTCGAACTTGAGGATGTGATTGTGGGCGTGGGTGGGTGGGTGGGTGGGGTGTGGGTCCTTCCTTAACTCACACACCCACACCCACACCCTCATAGAATATCATGAGATGCCTCAGTCCGTGAGTTCCATAATCCATGCATGGAAGCACGAAAGAAAAGCTTTTTTTCTTAAGATTTTCGCTGCAGTCGAGGGAACTATGCGGGGTTGAAGGAAAGATTTGGATGGAGCCAAAACTCAGTATTGATTACACCGGCATAAACGGCCAAAGCTGGAAATCTCGGTCTGTTCCCAGGTTCGGTGGATGCCTACACCCGAGAGACACCTACGAAATATAGTGACTACTGGAAGGTAAATCAGGACAATAGATTAAAATCGCTCCGAGGTTACTTTCTGACCTCAGATTGATCAGTTCTTAGTACAGATATTTGCAAACCGCTCAGATCAGATCAAAAGAACTGTCAGAATAGATATCATGATCTGATCTGATTTGTTCGAACAGTTCATATCAGATCAAGAGAGCTGCCTGAACAGATCAGAGGAACTGTCTGAACAGATCTTCTGATCTGATCTGATCTGTTCAAGTTCAAGCAGTTCAGATCAGATCAGAAGAACTGTCGGAACAGATCTTTTGATCTGATCTGATCTGATCTTTTCGAACAGCTCTTTCGCTCATATGATCTATATCTGGATCTGAGATCTGTCCTACCCCTACTAAAGATGCGGTTTTTTCGTTCTAAATTATGATCGTTTGTGTCGAATAGAATGTTAGAATTCAAGTTATTAAATGAAAAAAACATTGTAAACATCTATCAGAACTGTTTGAGCTACATCAAAACATAAAATTTCTCAGGATTATTCAATAGAATTTGTTGTTCATTGTAATACAGTTTGATGGAACCTCTGAAAATGAAGTTTTTAAAAATTATCACAGGGCATATTTTCTTAATTGGATGTTAAATAGTTCAAATTAATTAACTTGGATCGTTACTGAAACCTAGATATTGTTTCGAAAAAAGGAAAAAGAAAACAGAAGCATGCGTAAAGTATCTTAAATAACACAAAACATTCATTAGTCTTTATGTACTTATGAAACAATTTAAAAAGATAATGCTTGAAAATGACATTCATAGATAGAACTTTCAGACTAGGAAACTGATGATTTTACAATGAAGCTCTTATTTATTGATTTCTTTCAATATAGAATATCTCAGTTGATAGTTCGTAAACATGTATTTATTAAAAATTGCTTCTTATCTACTACGAATTAGTATAAATCTTCGCGACTTTATCCATAAGAAACAAATGTTCAGATTTGTTACGAATGATTAATTTAGGACTATAATTTTGTTGTAGATTGACCAGATATTCAACCATAATTTCTTATATTTTTATTTGAAAAAAAAACTGAAAAACAATTATCGAAGACGTTTATCTTTTAACAAAGCATCTCGAAGTGCAATCTAGAAAAAGTAAAAATAGAATTGAATATAAAACATTAATAGAATCANAAAAAAGTAGTATTTTCGGGTGAAGTCTCAGGTTTTGATCGGTAACCCCCTCCAAAAACTACACCATTCGATTCAGCGCAAAATTCTACATCCAACACAACGAAAATAAAAATCAACACAATCATATAGGCGAATCGGGGCTGGAAAAACTCGAATCTTGTGCTAACTTCCCTAACGTCAAATGACATTTTTTCAGAATGGAAATATTTCTAAATTGTCAAATGTCAACAGTTAATTCATCGCCTGAAAGTGTCAGGGAAAGTAAAAATCTAAGAAAGTTGATAAATTTTAAAGAATGACGAACAGCAACTTGGCATCTTTTTTTTATATCCACGTCTTATAACTTGTCACAAGCACTGCTGGAAGAAAAACTACAATATCATAATCTTTTAAAACTATGCTTTATATTTTATTATTTTATGATACTATATCGAATATTTAACATTTCGTTGAGATTGAAAGAAATCAACTGGAAAGCCATGAACTTATTAGACTTCAGAAACAAGAAAATGACGTCATATTTAATAACAAGTGTACAGCAAATCTTCTTCGTGAGTTTATCAATAAAATAGCTATTTATGATTTAGTAAATTCTTGATCACTAATCTTATACATAGAAATTAATGATATCAAAAAACAAATATTTTGTTTTCCTTCAAATATCAACAACGAATTCTTTTTATTCTATCGGATTTTCTCGTTGTTTTTATATATATTAGCATGGTTTGTTTTCTATATTTCAGGAACTGACATATATAATATATCGCTTTTTTGTGTTTATTTGGCCGAATTATACTTGGATCTAACATGATATGTTCTGTTATATTTGCATCAAATAAAAAAAGTATGACTAAAATATTACATTTTCACTCATTACATAAATCATCTATATTAGACTTAATTATTAGTGTTTCTTCGAGAAATATAGTATTAGATATGATATTGTGTCATAATTAAAAATTGATTTAGAATAGAAGTTTCGAAATAATGAGCGACAAGTAGACTTAATAGAATTGTTGAGATTTCAAATAAATTGTTTTCGTTTTATATAAATAATGAATTTCCTTTTATTTAATAAAATAGAAGAACAAAAAAATAAGTTTAAAAACATACGAGTATGTTCTAAAATAACTATTGATAATTTACGTTTGTATTTGTAGGTCTTGTTTCGTTTATATGAATTCTTCCATTGACTCGATGATTTGAGGTAGAAATTTGTTGTAATGAAACAGCTCGTTGATTTGAATGATAATTAAATTTTGTTTGACAACAACAAAATAATTTTCGAAGAATTTTTAAAAAACTTTGTCGAAATTTTGAACAAAATATTGCATAAACAATTGGATTTGATGCTGAACTA
Source organism: Rotaria magnacalcarata (assembly GCA_900239745.1). Taxonomy (NCBI): domain Eukaryota; kingdom Metazoa; phylum Rotifera; class Eurotatoria; order Philodinida; family Philodinidae; genus Rotaria; species Rotaria magnacalcarata. The sequence continues at coordinate 13,718 of OENM01001580.1, read as the reverse complement.
ATTGTTACTAAAAGCATTGTAAAAGCAATAAAATAAGGTGTTTGAATAAGATGTGGAATAGTTTCAATCATATTTGTTTCAAATAAAGTAAAAACCAGAACTTGTGGGCCAAACGAAATAAAATAAATAAGTACAACAATAAAAAGCATTTTTATAACACTTCGACGAGATTTCAATGCCTTATAGGTAACTTTTGTTCGACGTATTGGACGCGAGATTTTAAATGATTGACGAATCAATGGACAATTTGTTTGAAGACGAACTTTTGAAAGATAAATATTATTTGATTTTAATAAATTTTGAGAACGACGAATTGATAAACGAGATAATGAATCTGTTGTAGTATATTTTGTACTTGAATTATCATCATTATCTGTATAATAATCTTCATCGTCAATATAATCCTTTAAACAAAATTGAAATCATATTGTCTAGTCAAAATAAATAAATAAATAAATAAATAAAATAAAAAACCTTTGTTCGATGATTTGTCGATTTGTTAATCGTACAATATGATGTTTGAAGTGTTTCATCAATATTAAATAATTGTCGAGCTATTCTTATATAACAATAAATTTGTAGTACAAGTGGAAGAAAATAAAATACGATTGATTCAAATGATTTATGAATTATATAAGTATGTTTATCTTTCGAAATATTCTCTGCATTATATTGAAGACGACATGAACGACGAGAAGATTCAGGATATATTGATACATGTAAATAAATAGAATTAGGTGATGCACATAATAATGAGAATAGCCAAACAAAGATTGTTACCAAAATAACATGTTTTTTTTCACGTAAAAATTTTGAACGAAGTGGATAAACAATACCAATAAATCTAAATAGAATTGAATATCTTGTTTTCAAATAAACAACAACAAAAAGAAAGAATTAAAACCTTTCAATAGTTAATGCACACATATTAAGCACAGATGCATATTGTGCAATAACAAGTGTTGTTCGAATAAATTTACAAGAAAATTGACTGAGAACCCAGTTTCCATTATTTGATGAAACAAATTGTACTATATCGGGTATATTAAATAGAAGTATAATAAAATCACAAGAAGCAACACGAACAATGAGTTGATTTGTTAATGATCGTCTCATTCGAGCATCAAATTCAACGGATATAATCACTAAAATATTACCCAATATGCCAACTATTGCAATGATAATAAATAAAAATGTTAATATATGATTAACATTAATATTCATTGATGGCGAAAATGCATTCGTTTCACTTTTATTCATATTTCCATTCAAATTCTGATTATCTATAAAGGGAAAATAGAGTCATAGGTAAATAAAGATAATTAGAAACAGGCCCTCTTATTTTTCTATCTCGTTTTGGGATTATGATAGCCAAGAGCGGCAGTGCGCGTTTCCTTTTATCAATATACCCAAACATTAAAAATAAAAAAATTGTCTATCTTTATTCTAACAGATATACAACATTTTATAATCACATTCTGTTTAATAGACTTAGTCAACATATATTTAATTTTAAATATAAAAAATTTGTTACTAAAATTATTTTCTTAAAAAATTAGAATGAAAAAAAAAAGATTTTAGAACTGAGTGAATGGTTAGAACAATCGAAAAATCAATGAATTAATTATTTTTATAATGAAGAAATAAATATAAATTTCCATAAAATAGTTTCCTATTTTCTTTTCGTTCTTCTATATGAAAAAAGAGAGCATTCAAACTAACTATATACAACTATTGACAACTGTATATCCATCAATTATATAAATAATTATGCTATTTATATTCTAATTAATGTTATTGAGAATAAATCTAATGTGTAATATCTAATATTAATCAGTAATTTCTAAAAAGAAAAGTGAAAACTTTTCTATATATTGAAGTTACTTTAATCTACTAGAATAATTAATGAGAAGCAGATCATCTTTTGTTATGATAGTTCTACTTCCTACTATCAATCATCTGTTCCATATTTACCTTTTTCTCCGCACTATTCTGTTATTTGTAGCCAAAATAATCATCGAAACTATTCTTTAAGTCACGAATAGAAAAATATTACCATCTGTAAATCAGAGATATTTTGTTTTAGACAGATAAAAGAAAATAAGATAAATCAGCTTAACAACTATATAAAGATGAAAATTTAATAATATTTGAACAAAAAAAATAAGAGGAGAGGAAAGTCTTAATTATTGAGTTGATAATATTCAACGAGTGGAAACATTTGTAAAGAAGTCTTCTTTTGTGGAATATTTATCAGTTATCATCCTCTGGAGAGGTTCATATCAAATGACTACAATAACCTTTTGTCTCGATGTATTTACTGAATGTCTCAATCATGATTATATCTCGTTACTTATTTTATTAATCACAAATGTCATTTTTCTGTTATTGAGTCTAACAGAAATTACGTAGTAGACAATCTCAACATATACTTTTACTTTATATAAAACATTCGACTGGACCAAAACAATTCTTACATAATCATTTCTAACATAAGAAAATGAGCAGATGAATGTTTTATTTAATATCTGTTTCGAAAAACAATTCAAATGGACATTTGTTACTTGCATGAAAATACATCTAATTACTATTTTTCATTATTGGTTGACGTATTGTTAAATATTTAGATTTGACATATTTACTTGTCAGACATAATTATGAGTCTTTCATTAAATATTCAACAGAATCTAGTTCATTAACTTCTTTTTACTACGCACAACTAAAAACATATATATTTTAGAGCGATTTTTTTCTAGGGAACATAAACAATAGCTAAATAAATCTTAGCTATAGTATCATTGAGAAGAAAATATTAAGAAACTCTGCTTTTTTATATCTAGAAGAAAAGTATGAATAAATTGAATATCAATGAGAAGTGCTTAAGAAGAAATAAATTCATAAGATTGAAAAAAATGAATCAGCAATTTTCCTTCTAGGGTATATATTTATTCGTTTAAATAAAGAAAAAATAATAGTTAAAAAGAACCGACTCATCTTTTTAATATTTCCATGCTAATGTTATTGATTATCTACTTTCTTGTTTTCTGTGGGTGCGAACAAAATAAATAAGTTTAATAGAAAAAGAAAAGAAACAGAAGAATTACCTTGCCGTATTTAAACTATTATTTCTAAAAATAATAAAAAGTAATGTCTTTTTTTCTAGCTATTATTAATCATTTGTTGTATTATTTTCCAAGATTGATGTTTTCTTCTTCTAGTAAAAAATCATGGAAAAGAAACATTCCATCAGTCTCTTAATAGTGGATGCAGAAAATATTATTTTCTGCACATAAAACAAAAAAAAACAGTCACAAATAAGACAAGTATTTTTGAATTGAAGTATTAGTAGATCTGATCGAATATTATCATTCAGTTTATCAAAATCAAAAGTATAAAACCAATTATAACCGTAAATCGAAAAGAGAAAACAAATAAGAACAGTTCTAGCTGATAGACAAATAGAAGTTTTATTCTTACTCATTCATTCAAGCAAGTATTTTCTTCAGGAAACAACACAAAAAAAGACGCTTGTCATCAATAGTTCAACCAAACGGAAGTTTGCCGTTAATTATTGCCAAACATAGTTTTTGACGTCGTTGTTGTTGTTGTTGTCATTTGTCAAATATCTATGATGATAGATTAACTTTGAATGGAACTAATCAGATTAAGTATATGATCTGATATCGATTAACTAGTAAAAGAAACCCGATGTATGTTTTCCTTGTTTCTGGTAGATCTTTATGAAAGATTGAATCATAAAATTATAATTTAACTAGAAAAATTCTAGAAAATTACTCTGCTGATTGAAATGTAACTATTAAAAATAATCAAATATCAATTTATTTCTGTCTATTCTTCTTAAGCAATGGATTGAATTATTCAAAATTCTCTTTGCTTTAATTTGATATCATATTGAGTTAACTTGAATGCTTTTTTTAGCCGATAAAATCTCAATACTTGAACATAATATCTATATATATTAAATAAATAATTCATCTATAAAATTTTATCAAATTATTTATACTATTTAAAATTCTTAATATTTGATCAATTAGATTATGGTAATGTCTCAGCGATTTTTCGATTGAATAGTAATATTTTCCTAAATATTTCAGCAGTGTCCAAGAACTGAGAAATAGGAATTCCTAATTTGTCGAGGAATTGTCAGTGCCGCTGTGATAATTCCTAGAGGAAACAGGAATCAACCATTGTTTCTCTCACAGTTCCACCATTCACGAAACTCGTGAGTACGAAAATTGCGAGAATAATTGAGACTAGAATACATCGTAATTTTCAGACGAAAATCAAGAAACAATCTCAAACGACATGAGTGCCAATGAATGACAACAAATTGAAATAAAACCAATCTATTTCATAACAATCAACATGACAAAAAATATAAATGATGTTCTCATAGAACCATAACAATGATATGATATAAGTGAAATAGTTGGACTGAACAAAGAAAATAGAGTCAGATGAAAAAAGGAATACAATTGCGATCACGTATAATAGCCAAGAAGAAACATTAGAACAAGATATAACTGACGTTTATGAGGTGCTAAAGATGTTCAAACTACATTTAATTGAGCTGCACGACCATCACGTTCTAAAGATGAAAAAGATCTGTGATAATCATGCAACACGATTATATTTGCTCACCTTGCTTTAATTTTTGAACCTCTAATTGCAGCATAAAACGACGACCCACATCAATCGCCAGCTGTTTATATTGTTCGTCATTCAACTGATCATTTTCGAACAGTTGTTGGCCGTTCTGAATTAATACATTTAAACGATTAATTTCGCTTTCATGTGCCGTAATCTAAATATTTAATGAATATGATTTTTAAGAAAAATATACGGAAGACGATGCAATGTGCAAATAGAACAATGAGTTGGTGTAGAATTGCTCATGCAGCAAGATCAATTAAAGTATTCTGATTTAAACAAGCTTTGTATAAAAATCAAACTTTTGAGAAAATAGGGTGTTTAGCTAAAGTTGAATCTTAAATATTCAGCTTTATACAAAGAGAAACAAGAGCAGTTATTCGACTGGTCGATATGGTTTGAAACTGTAGAAATCGAAATACAATCAACTATGTCCCGTGATCGAAATGAAAATGTAGAGAGAAGAATATTGAAAAGGAAGTCTAACAATGAACATAACGCTTACCATATCAATAGCCATTTTCTCTGAGAAAAAAAATGAAATTAATATTGAATTATCTAAAGATTGTCTGCCTTTTTATATATGTTCATTATTCTTCATGAGCGAATCAATTCGTCTCTATGCTCAGTCAAATAGGTGAAAGAAAAAGACATCGACGAACGAACATTGTTCAAATGGCACTTCATTCATAAAGACAACAGAGAAAACATTTGTTGAATATGCTCGATGATCATGGCAGAAAAAGTTCGAAAGAACATGCAGTTTTTTTTAAACAGAGTGAGTTTTTAGGTTAGTGAACATGAGCGGAACGAAGAAAAAAACAAATACATACTCTATTTTGCCTGGAAAAAAGGGCAAAAATAAATAGAAGGATACATCAAATGTGGAAGAAATGTTTTATTCAATATTGAACTTACAATTGAATATTCGATATTGTTGTAATCGACATTTTCAGGTGGACACAAACTAGACGAAAATTTTCAATAAAATGATGGAGTGAATGGCAACAATCGTTCAGAATGGAACTACGAGCAATGTTCAAACAAGACTCGACAAACAATCTGAAAGGAGATGAGAAACCAGCGAATGATAAGAGAAATGAAAACAAATATCATCATAATTAACATGAAACGAAAAAAACAGAACAAAAAAATCAATAAATTCCTCATAGATCTATAAGAACGATTATAGAAAAGTGAAAAAATTGGATAAAGTAGAAGAGAATACGTTGGAATGAAAATAAAAAAGAGATCACGTGCTTATACAACGGTCAAAAAAACGATACTTTTTCTTTTTGTTCAATCAACTTTATAATCATGATAATAAAACAAGTAGATAATATGTAAGTTCATCAGCTGTTGAATTATTAACTTGAGTTAAATTAACAAGCTGAACATATCTACCATCAAATATTAACCACTATTGAAATTGACTTCGCTTCACATGTATTTAACGTTGAACCTGTTGCATATTTTCGATTGATTTACCTTCGCATAGTATATGAATCAATGTGCAGATTTTTACGACAAGAACTTGTTTTTGTATTCTCTATTAATGTAGATGGACATTAGTTGAAAAAAATCATTATTTTGTTGGTATTGATTAGTAGTGCAATAAGTTTTTCTATATTAATGTTCTGATTTTCTTGAAAATATTTATCATATGAAAACGATGACATCTATGAAGAATAGATGTCGAGGACATATTCTGACAAGTTCGACGCATCTCAATTCGAAAAAATTCATTAAATGATATCTGTCGTGTGAATGAAAATAACAATAATACCAAGCGTGAAACTTGAATTCAAATTTCAGGTTTCAAATACTCACCAATTGAATTTTATTTTTAACTATTACGTATACGTCAAATTCCACATGCTTATTCGCAAGAGAAGATCGTGTATAAAGTCGATCATGTTGTATATATGCTTTTTCCAGCAGTGGCAAAGTTCCGAGAAAATGTCACTTTTTCTGCCCAACGTCACATGGACAGGTGTCGCGACCAGTAAGATCATATGGCGGGACTTAGGTTGAGAGTGAGGGACTTCTCATAGGCTTGCAGGTAAAGTGGACTTTTCTCGATCTTTGCCAGTCCTCTGAATAATAATTGAACCGTTTTAGAAGCGCTAGAATTGAAAGCTTAGTATCATCTTACAATGTGATACTAGCTTATTGAATAACTAAATGCAAGTAATAAAACGTATCTTAAAGTAACCAAAACAAAGGAAAACGTATTCGATTTATATAATGAAATGCTATTGTCTCAACATGATTTGCCTACTATTCTATTTCTTCTTATTGATGCTGTGATGATTTCTGTTTCATCTATGACAATTGAAAGAGTTTTCAGCAAAATAAAACTCCATAAAATAACTATACTTAATAGAAAGTTAGACATTGGACTCAGGTCAGAGGTTCATTATTCTTACCCCTTAAGACAGATATTGCTGTTGATTATGTAGAAGTAATTGATAAAATTTCAATTGAATATGAGAACAGTCGATTAATTTTGAAATCATTTCTTTTTCTAACAAGTCATTTTCACACGAATAATTTCAATTAATAAAATAAATGTATATTGCATTAATATTTGTCAATCTTTGAGAATCGAAAGATGAGAAAGCTGATTGACTATAGAGAAAAATTAAGACTCAGCTTCAATCGCTTCTACTTGCATGAATAATGATTTCGATAAATTTATTGGCAGTCAAAATGGGACATATGTTAGGGAGAAAGTATTTTGCAGTTGGATTCGCTGCTTTGGAGAGGGAAGGGTTGAAGTCGATATTAAAATATCTTCAATGGATGGAGCACATTGAGATTTACTTGGAAAAGTCAATGGCGTTTTTGGAAAGTTGTTTAGAGCGCATCCATTTAGAAAATACTCGAACTCTGACCTAACATATTTTACGCTCGCTGTGTGTTTTTCTACTCTCATTTACGTTCTGATGAAAGATTATATTATAGAATTGTGTTCCAATAAGAAAAATGACATAAAATTAATTTCTACTTCTTCAAATCTAGTTGCTAAAAACATAAAAAGAAAAAATGAAAATGTTTTATGGATTTAGATTATACTAAAAACCATGCATTTGCATTTTGGTTTTGGTTTTCCTTAATCTAATTAAAAAAGATAAAAATATCAATCATTAAACTGATAATTCATTTCAAGTATTTAATCGAAGTACTCAAATTTTCTAATTAAGATTCTTTTACGCTAATATCATGCCAGATTAACTCGAGTTTTGTTTTGACACGGAAAATTTCTATTCACTCAATAATTCGAAATCTAAATGATATAATGAATTCATAAAAATTATTTAAAAAATCATAATTTTATATGAGACATTATGAATGAACGAAAATGATTAATTTAATACTACAATTTTGTTGTAGATTGACCAGATATTCAACCATAATTTCTTATATTTTTATTTGAAAAAAAAACTGAAAAACAATTATCGAAGACGTTTATCTTTTAACAAAGCATCTCGAAGTGCAATCTAGAAAAAGTAAAAATAGAATTGAATATAAAACATTAATAGAATCAAACCTGTTTATCACGGAAAGATCGTTTTTGTTTGTTTCTCAATTTTGGTTTGAGCATTTGAAAATTTTTATTTTTCAATTTTTCTTTATTTGTTGTACCCGCGTGACCTTGTTCCTTTTTCCATTTACCAAATTTAGCTCGACCTTCACGACCCGCCTTTTCGAATAAAAAGTTAAATTAAATTCTCATAAAAAAAAACATGAAAAGAAAATAACTTACAATAACAGTTTCTAAACGAGATTCTTTATCATGAGCACGTTTTTTATGAACTCGTTCAATATCTCTTAATGTTATTAATCCCGAGCTAAATATTTAGAAATAAAAATAATAGAAATAAAATGAATCAGATTTATATTTGGTAACTAACTTTTGATCAGCATTATTTTTCTTATTTTCATCATCTGAATCTGAATCAGTATCAATTGAAATTGTTTTACGTTTTCGACTATCTGTCATTGATTCTTCTAAACGATTTCGTCTTCGATCTTGAATTCGTCTTTTCAGTTCAAGAACTTTTAATTGTTCAAATTCTTGTTGTGTTAAAATTCTTTGACTACTTATTGTTATTGCTCGTTCACGACGTTCTTCTTCTGTCAATGTTGTTTCCATCTATTATTTTCAAAGAGAATGAATTCATAATTATTATCTTCATGATTCGAAGCTTCAACATAATTATTATATAGATTGATTACTACTATAGATGGCAGTTGTTCATTATTTTAGACAATCAGTAATTTCAGTAAAGATGAATTTTCATATTCTAATATATATATTTCTACTATTAATTAAGAAGAAGAAAAACCCAGATATGAAGAATGTCTTTTCTTTCAATTCTCAGGGAAAATTACCATCATATTAAAACATCTTTTAATACGATTGGAATAATTCTAAATAAAAATTTCATTACTTTATCACCATTTTCTTGATTTTCATCATTATCATCGAGTTCATCATCTTCATCAGAATTTGAAACATTAATCCAATCTTCTTCACTTTGTTGATCATCGTCTTGTTCATCTTCATCATTTGATTGTTTATCTTGATCATCTATATCTTGTTGAAATATTTCAGCACCTTCAAGATAAGATTTTGGTTTCGATTGTCCATAATCTAGTGGGACAAGATCTCTTTGAAATTCTGTTGGTTTTCCTCGATCTTTTCTTTCTAAAAGTTGTGGATTTTTTTCTCGAAATAATTGAATTAATGATCGAGCAGATGCTGAAACAGATTTATCTCGATAGGATTTATATTTCGAAAGATCAATTAATAAATCTTGATCCATAGCTAAATAAGATTTTGAACAAATTTCACGAATTGTATTTAGACTAAATAAAAAGAAATTTCATTTGATTTTCTATTCTATTTAATAAACAAACCCAACAGCCATAACTTCACCAGAATTTCTTTCTGTAATAAAATTATTCGCAATTGTTTTACAAATACTTTCTAAAATATCAGGTGGAACAAGTTCATGTGATGCTTGTGCGACATATAAAAGTATTTTAGTAACTTGTCGTTGATGTGGTTGAAGATATCTTTGTAAATATGGATAAAAATTTAATAAAAGCAATTGATGAAGGCCAATTAAGCGTGATAGAAAATCTTGATGAAGTAATTTTACTTCAAAACGTTCATTTGATGATTCCAATTGACGAAATAAACGTTCAGCAAAATCTACGAAAACAAATATTTTCTTTCTATTAAATGATCTTTATTTTTATTACCTTGTGCATCATAGAGAAGATGTAAAGCAGAATAATCAAATATTTCAACTTTCTTTTTCTTTTTTTGTTTCTATGAAAAAGAAATGAAGATTTCATGNACTTCAAGTGCTTTTAATGCTCGTTCAGTTTGTTTCTTTCGCTTTGAAGTTTTTTTTCCAACACGATGACCAAGTAAGATGTCTTTTTTTGTTAATTTTTCATCCTAAAATGAATTGTTTCCAATGAATCAATTAAGAAATTCTTCTTCTGTTTTTACTGACATCATCTGAATCGGAGTCTTTTTCATTATCTTTATTTTGATTGTTACATAGAAAAAAGTTCAATGCTGCTACTTGAACCTAACAAAGAATGAAAAGGTAAATTTTAAGTGAATAAATCAACAAACCTTTGTGATTTTTGAAAAACATGTCGAAGCGATGATATTAGCTGTTTTGGCATCATTCCAAATATTTTTTCGATATAGACTAACCATGATATCCTAGAAGAAATAAATAAATCATTTGCACAAGTATAAATGTCAAAATTTTTCAAGTACTAATCAAATAGATTTCATACAAGTAAATAAAAAATTTCATTTAAATACGTTAATCAAAGAAAATCGAATAAATCTCAATAAATTATATTTTTTATTGAGCACTTTTCTAACTATCTATCAATTAGTAATGAGTCATTCGTAAACATATTAGCACATTTCACATTTAATAAATATCTCAATCAACTTGAAACAAAAGATATTATATTTAGATTTCGAATATAATTCTCTCGCAAACCTTTCATAAAAACCAATAGAGATAGACCAAAATAAGAGTTTCGATATGAAATCGATTATTTTTCTTTTTTTGAAACGAATAATAAAAAAACTCGAAAAACATTTCACTATAGAAAATTTTGCTCCAGCAAACTTAAACTAGCTAAACGGTTGATTTAAAAGAGAAATTTCAAGTTTAACTGTCGTCTTATAGTTATTGGTAACGACATAAGAAAAAACGTGAGCTTAAAAGATTCGACTATGGTTTATTGATGATTCGTTTCTTAGGAAACTTTCAACTGCAGACTGAAAAGATATTTGTTAAAAATCCTCAGAAGTGACCGTGAAAATTTCTTGATTAGGATTTCGCTATGAAACTTGTCGAAAATAATAGAAGGATTATTATACTTCAGTTTTGTAAAGACTAGTTAAAGATAAGTGTAAAAAAGAGTAAATATCTTTCAACCTAAACAATTATTCATTTTATGTTTTGTATTGTACAGAAATATCTTGTAAAATTTTCAATGATTACTTCGTTTAGTTTCATCTCAATTAATCTCGTTTATAAATTATTTCGGTATTGATATAAGACAGATTCTGTAGTTATCTCTGATAAATTTCGTCTCATGTTCGATACTCAGTCTACAACTTGACTTCATTTTTTATAATTATCGCAAAATAAATTGAATCTCTCATATTTATGATGAAATTTTCCTATTTCCGTCAGAAAACAGTTATGATCATAATAATAACAATGAAAAAATTCAATGATATATTGTTATCTATTGCAGAACGACACATGACTCATTATTAGAGTTTTTATTTCACTCCCGTTTTTTTTCAGAGGTAAGATCGATAGGATTTTTACTTTTATTTAAAAAAATGTTTATTTTATAGCCTTTCCGTATTTTAAGCATTAAAAAGAATCTTACCAATGCCATTTTAACAGCGATTGCATTACTTTCTTTAATAATAGTACACATGAAGTTTTGTAATGTCTTAAGAAAATAAGAAAATAAATAAAAAAAAACATAGTTGAAGAAAAGAATACGAACGCTATTTAATTTATTATTTTTATGTTTTTCATTTTGTTTTTTAATATCATTAATAATATGTGTTTGAATGGTCACACGTAAAAGACGATCTTGACATTGCAATAGACGGAGAAAAAATAATTCACATAATTGAATACAATCAATTAAGCCACGATTACGCATTAAAATAAGTGCACGTACAATTACCTAAAATTAATTGAACAAGAAAGAAAAAAGAAGATAATCGCGAATTAAGATGTTTGATAAAAAGTTTCATTTACAAGTCGAACATCATTATTGAGAAGAGTTGAATAAAGTCGAAGAACATCAATAAACATTTGTGATAATCCTTTACATTCGTCTGGATAACAATGAGCGACCTAAATTTAAATAAAATTATTATTCGAAAATAGCAGAAACTAGAAAATTACTTGTGAAACAAATGATATATTTTCAGCTAATGATTTGTTCCATGTATCTGGTTTAGCTGTTAATTCCATAAATTGACTTTCAAAATGAAGATATTGAAGTTTGAACTAAATTTTCAAGAAAACATAATCAATTTACAAATAAAATTGAAGTATTTTATGTAATTACGTCTTCTCGATATGCATCAGAATCTCGTTTAATCAAATTTTGTAAATGAGGCAAACTTCGAGTCAATCTATCGTTTGCTGACATTGTTTCTAGAATTCTAAAAAGAATTACTTCAAATAAGAATCCAATTTCGAAATAAATTATATTTATGAATTGAAAAGAAAAAAGGAAGATAGATCTTCATATGAATGACTAATCGCTGAATTCTATCAGTTAGAACGTTGACTAATGAGACTTTTTTTCTAATGAGAACATATATAGGCCGCGTTTTCGGTGGAAATAATCAAATTAATTTTTGGATAATATTTTTTATTTGAATAGGAAAGAATTTTGTTTTTTCAAAATAAAACTAAATCATCTTTTGTTTATCTGTTCAGTTGATTATTACAAGACAACTGTTTAGTGGCGCCCTCATCCACACATACGTATATTCCTGCTCATGTCATTATAATGACTTTCATAGATCTTCGAAGATCTTTTAATTTTTCTCAAAGAAGTCATATGTTGATATGTAACAGTCTGTAACTTTGATTCAATGCAAATACACATATAAATTATCATTTTAAATCAAAACTTCTTTCAAATTCAAGAACTTGATAAATTCTTGTTTGTAATGTTAATATATTCCTTCATAAAAATTCTATCTAACTAATAATTATTTATTACTTTCATAGTATATAGAGAACAGTAACTAACAGAATGAGTTCTTCCAATTCCAACAAGGTAGCCTTAATGAAATCATCCAATGTCAAGACGAGATGTCCAAATCAATTTCTATCAGTTATTATCAAAAGTTGATGTATCATTTATGTGAAATTTAAAAAGAATGCAAAAGACAGTATAATGTCAATTTTATATTTTTGATGAAGATAAGATTAGAAAACATGAATAGTTACATTCAGTTGCTTCTTAATTATTCAACTAATCGAAAACTTTCTATTATATTAATGTTTATAATTAGTCAACGAGTAATTATAAGTATAACAGACTATTTTGAAAGTTTATCATTTTAATATAGATTAATGGAAGTGTTTTGAATAATTCTAGATAGAAGAAAAAGTTTCTCGCAATGAAATACTATCACTCGTTTTATTCTATGAAATCAAGAAAAAAAACTCCGTACCTATACAGTACGAAATACTTTTTGGATCGAATGAATAATATCAATTAAATTTACTTTATCAACAATATACAAAAAATGTTTTGAATTTTTTTATCAAGATTTAACTCAAACTGAACAAAGACCAAGAATGAAAATGATTGTTCCATTGTTAGTAAAAGAGAAAAAAAGTAAAAAAAAGATATCTTACGAGGGAACATTCCCAGGTGATTCGCACCCTTTTGATTCATCTTTTGCTGGCTTCTAGGGCTCATCATATATATGATATACCTGA
>OENM01001579.1:7315-29661 GCA_900239745.1 Rotaria magnacalcarata | reverse complement strand
GAATCTCTGTTTCATCGTGCTAGCTCCGTCGTGCTAGCTTCACACTGATTGGTCTCAACTGTTGCTTGTAAGCAATCGACTAAATCGAATATTAAATAAATGTTCTTCGCTGGGTGTGGGTGTGGATTTTTCTTCTTTTCATTCATAACCTCATACCCCCAGTCACACCAACACTCTATCTTTCTAGAATATTGAAATCGAAATTTAGGGGGTGGCAGATTTACTATTTTATCCAGCAGGTTCATTTTTGCAAGAATTTCGCAGAAATAGATTTTATACTCTCTGTCCATAACCTGGCTGCAAAACAATAATATGACTGAACTGTTTATTTTGTTACATGTTGTCCAATTTGTGCATCTCAATTACAGAAAAAAAATAGCAGGGGTTCAAATTGCGGGGGCACAGTAGCCAAGCGACCCTAATCATGGACTGCGTTACGTTATCCATCTTGTCATCACTGGAGAACAATTAGATGAATATAAATAGATCTTTTTATGTATCTTTCTTCCCTACGAAATGTTGAACAGGTGTAAAAAAAAGATTGAAAAAAAGGAAAATACAATATTCAAGCTAAGTCATTCTAACTTCTAAAAAGTGTTTGATAAAGTGCAACGAAGCAAAAAAAGACTAGATAGAAAGTGATTAGCTACAAATAAAAACATTATAGAGTTAACAGGTATAATCCATGTGAATTTGGTTGTTTAACGTGGAAGAACGGAACCACCGCGGGCAACTGAACCTTGTCGAGATGTTTTTGTTGACTCACGAACTTCACGCTAGAAAATAAAATATAACAAATTATTTTTTTGTTTACATACAAATATAAACTTACAACTTCTGAGTTGCGAGCAACACTAACAGATGATCGACTTTGGTTACGTAATTTTCCAAGTTGATTTTCAGCTAATTCAGCACGTGCAGTTGAGTCTTCTGCAAAACAAAATCAATGTTCAAATGCTATATATTTATTGATGCACTCACCTAATTCTAATTGAATTTTACGGAATTTAGCCAAATTCATTGTAGCAATTTCCTCTGAAAACAATAATTTTTCAATCTAGACAATAATTAACCATCATATAAACTTCTATTACATACCAGCTTCCTCAACTTGATGTTTGTATATTATAACCTTCGATTGTAATGTTTCATTTAATTCTTGTAAACGTATTTGATTCTTATGACTGTCTTCAACTTGTTGTGAAAGTTCTTTCAAACGTCTATCATTTTTACGTAATTCTTTAAGTGTTTCTTGATGACGACTTTGTTCTAATTCATTTTCGCCTTCCAATTCACGAATCTAAATAAATCGATGAGAGTATTATTTTCATTTGAAAAATGACATAAATTGATTTCTCTCTGTTTATTTTCTTACATGCTGTTCAAGTTTAGAAATAAGACGTTTTCCATCTTTCACTGAACTGTTTCCAGCATCATCAAAACGTGATTGAACTTCTTTAACTTGTTGTTCAAGGGCTTTACGTGCCCGTTCAATTTGTGCACTGCGTTCTTGTTCTTCGCGTAATTGTTCGACAACACGTGAGGCATCAGCAGTGGCTTTCTTCGAACGTTCTTCACTATTTTTAAGTTCATTGACAGCTTCATCTAAGTCAGATTGCATAGCAGTAATTGTTGATTCAAGTTGTCGTCGTTGTGAAGCTAAATTAGCATTTTGTGAGCTTACTTCACTGATACGATCGGCTGCATCGTGTAATTCAGTTTCAGCGGCTCCACGGGAACGTTCAGCTTGTTCTAAAGCTGCACGTAATTCTTCAATTTCACTAGTTATAGTAGCAGCGCGACGTTCAATCGCAAGAGCTGCTTCACGAGCTTCATCGCGTTGTCGTTGCTCAAAATCGACCTGTGTTTGTAATTCAGCAACATTTTGTTGAACTCGTTTCAATGTTTTTTGTAAATCAGCATTTGAATGGTTGGCATGATCAAGTGCAAGTTCAAGTTGACCGATATCCGATTCAAGTTTCTTTTTCTACGTACAAAAATCAAAAAAATATATTTCTGTTTAACGGTTCAAATTCCGTACCTGTTTAAGTAAATCAATTTTTGATCGTGCTTCAGCTTCAACACTGGCTTGCATTGATTCAAGTGCACGTTGATGATTACGTTTTGTATTTTCGATTTCTTCGTTTTTGTCATGAAGACGTTTCTCGATTTCTTGTCGTACAGTGGCTAATTCTAATTGAGCACGAAGTACTTTAGCTTCTTCTTGTTGAAATGCTAATTCAGCCTTTTCTAATTCACTTTGTAATTCTTCTCTCTCTTGTTCAGCACGTTTGCGAGCTTTGTCAACTTCATTGGCTGATTTACCGCCTTCACTTAATTGAGCAACAAGATCCTAACGATGGGAAAAACGAAAGCAAAATAATTTTTCTTTTCAACTATTGAAACAAACTTTAATTTCATCAGCCAAACTTCTGTTTTCTTTACGAAGTCCATCGATTTGGTCTTGTGATTCTTCATATTGAGATTTAATTTTGAATAGTTCTGTTGAAAAGTTTCGTGCTTCTTTTTGTGACGTTTCAAGTTCACCAGTGATATCTTCACATTTCTGTTTCCATTCATTAATTAATTTGTCGAATTGTTTCTGTTTCTTGTCCATAGCCGATGCATCTGAATAAAGAAGAAGTACATTTGTATTCTACTTATGTAAGTCGATTTACTTGAATTGGCACGTTCGACATCAACCATAAGATCTTCAACTTCACTTTGAAGACGAGCTTTAGCTTTTTCCAAAGCATTGCATTTATTCAAAGCAGCTTCAACTTGTTCTTCTGCTTCGGTTAATTTAGCAGCTAATTTTCGTTTAGCTTCTTCAAGTTCAGCACTACGACCGACACCTTATATGATCATAGAATTTTTTTTTTCGTAGAATAGAATAAATTTTTAAATCATTTCAAACTAACCATCAGAATCAAAACGCGATCGCCATTGTTGAACTTCAGCAGTAAGTTTACTAACAGTCTTTTGAAGTTCACTTTTAGCTTGTTGTTCCTCTTCGAGTTGTTCTCGGGCTTGGTCAAGATCAGCAGTCAAATTACGAATCTGTGAATCTAAATAAATATATATATGAAGCTATTATTGATTAAACTCTCCTCAAAACTTGTAATTATGAAATCTCCCATAGCGGTACTTACTGATTGTTCCTTTGCTACGTGATTCATCTTCAAGTGCTCGTTTAGCTTCATCAAGTTGTTGTTGTAATGTTGTTTTCGATTTAGTGATAGCTGCAACTTGAGTTTCAAGATCTTCAATTTGTCTAGTCAAGGTTGAATTTTCAGCAGTTAATTTTGTTTTACTACTGCCTAAGTCAACTACTTGTCTAGCATTATCATCAAGTTTAACTTGAATTTCACTTAATTGTTGTTCAAGTTGTTTTGAAAGTTTCTCAGCAGCTGCTTTGCCTTTTTGTAAATGTTCAATTTGTGAACGTAAATCATCTAAACCAGATTTAGCTGTTTGCTTGTCTTTTTCTAATTTGTTCTTCAATTTTTGTAATTGATCAATTTGGTCACCCATTTCTTTAGGGAAGAAAAGAGAAAAATTAAAAAAAACAAGAACAAGACAAAAAAAATTTTTACCAGTAACAGCATCTTGATGTTTCTTTCTGATTTGTGTAGCTGTAGCTTCATGTTGAAGATTAGCTTCTTCTAAATCTCGACGAAGTTTTTGTAATTCAGCTTCACGTTTCTTATTCATTTCGACTTGTGATGCTGTCGCACCGCCAGCTTCTTCCAGTCGATTACCCATTTCATCGATTTCTCGGGCTAAGTCCGCTCGTAATTTTTCTACTTTATGCTTAGCTTGTCGTTCACCTTCAAGTTCTTCTTCCAATCCTTCAATACGTGCTTGTAATTCTTTGACTTTCTTTCCAAGACCTGTTGCTTGTCCTTGTTCATCTTCGAGACGTCCGCCCATCTGTTGAATGTCTTGATCTTTGCGTTTAAGAGTTTCTTGTAGCTCACGTTTCGATTTTTCTAATTCTTCTAGATTGCTTTGTAAGAGTTTCAAGTCGGCTTCAACTTTTCGTTTCGATTTATCTAAATCAGCACGAGCTTTCTTCTCACGTTCCAAATTACTTTCTAATTCATCAATAGTTTGTTCAGATTTAGCTTTTAATTTATTCAAATGATTAACTTTATCTTCTTCGGCTTGTAATTGTTCAGTTGTTTTAGCATTTTGTTCTTCGAGACGCTTACGTTCACGTGTTAATTTGGCGATGTTTTCATCTTGATGAGCAACTTCATCCTGTAATGTATGAATTTGACTATCACGTGATTTAACTTCATTTTCAGTTTTCTGCATTGCCACACGCATATCATCGACATCTTTCTTCATGCCATCAACTTCCTGTTCAAGTTTCTTCTTCTTATTGTTTAATTGTTGTGCACTTTCTGATTCTTGATTGAAACGTTCTTCAAATTCTTTGATTTGTTGTTCAAGATCAGCTTTTTGTGTGACTAGGAAAACAAGAAATGGAATTTTATTTCGAAACTATGGTCGTTTAATTTGATCGTGCATTTCGGAGCTTATTACGATCGGATAGTTCAAGGTAAAATCTCAAAAGATATCTGTTTCTGAAAAAAAAGTGAATCTGAACTACATCTTATCCGGCAAACTTGATAACAGATAATGCCTAAAAGTCAGAGTCGATCGTCTCTGCAGACTTAATGTTTTAGAGAAAATAAAAACCTTATTTTTACCTTTTTTCAACAAAAAATGATCGATAACAATGGAAGACGAGGCACTGATGTTGAATATAAATGTGTTTGGAAAGAGAAATTCTATACTATTCGTATAGCTGAAGTGTACTTACAACAGTTACTAAACTGTTAAAATAGCTGCTTTGAAAAATCAATTATTTGAAGTAGATATAATTCGAATGGTAATCCTTCTACAAATATGTATCGTTAGGAGTCTTATATTACACAGTAACTATAAATATAATAGAATAAAGTATCATGATAATGTATTTATATTCCTACGAAGAAAAATCATGAAATATGAGGCGAAAATCAAGGCGACTAAAACAAGTAGTATTGCTTGTAAGGCCTGGGTAGTTTTCTGTTTACTTGTATTTACTCGATAATACGATGATACAGAAAAATGAAAATTCTAGCATAGTATTTCATCTATAGACTCAATGTGCTTTAATATTTTCATGTTGAATTCGTTAGAATTTGTACTGAAACAAACTTACTTAAAGACGTGAAACGTTCTTCTACTTGTGATGAACTAGATCGTTCCGATTCCAATTGTGCAAGTAAATCATTCTTCTCTTAAAATGAATTAAACACAAAAACAAAAATAATTGAAAAATAATAATAATAATAATGATGATAGTTCTTTTTTACCTCGAACTAATTTCATATTTTGATCTTCAACTTCTTTTCGTAATTTTTCTTCTTTCTCTAAGTTTTCCTTAGCTACTTTAAAGTCTTCTTCGATTTTCTTCATTTCTTCTTCTTGTCTAGCAACCGATAATAATGGTTTAACTTTAGTATATAATTTCCACCATGGCCAATTGCGCAACGATAAATATTTACGACAATTGCGTTGTAATACAGTTAAAGCTACACGTCGTTCTAACATTTTCTTATATTCTTTCTTCATAATATAACCACGAGCTTGTGCTTGTAAAGCGGCAATAATTTTCGATAGAGCAGCATCACGCATATCTTCTAATTGACCCAATGTTCCTGCTCTGAAGAAAACTTTTGTTGAACCGCAACGATATAAATCTTCATTTAATTTGCAATCTTTCAGAATATCTTCAGTTGCTTTTTTGGCATCAACGAAACCTTTCGGTATAGCATTGGGGGCCAAAATTGAGTAACGTTGTTTAAATTCCGAATAGATCATTCGATTTGGGAAACCTTTACGGCAAATACGAATACCTTCGAGTACACCGTTACATGTCAATTGATGCATAACCAAATGTGCATCGAGTACACCACCGGTCTTGATTTCATTTGGAATAATACAACGAACAAAGTGAGGATGTGTTTGTTTCAAGTTGTTCATTAATTTATTGAGTTGTTCCTAAAACAAGAATAAAACTTCCTACCATAAAGACGCTTTGCATTAGAGAAACTTACACGATGTGTAGCTGAAATAGTTTGCATACTACCACCACCTTTCTTTTTACCGCCACCACCTTTGCCACCTTCTTCTTCGATAACATCAGCAAAGAGATGAGTTAGAAGAGAATTCTTCGATTTAGCGAAGAGTGTAGCACTAAATATTTATCTTTCTATTATCAATTCAATTTTAATGAAATCAACCTACACAGTGGTGTTAATAGGATCTTTATTCTTTTCGAGCCATGATGTTGCTGTATATGATACAGTACCAGCATAATGATGAATATCAAAGTGAGCTTCGGCTTTGCCTTTGGCAGGTTTAGGTTTACCGAATTGAGTATGTTTACCCAAATGGTTATTGTAAAGTTTTTCAACAAATGTCTTATCAGTAGCTTTTGGTACGATACATTCTTCTTCAAGAATGGATAAAATACCCATAGGCTATATAATAATGAGAAATGTTGTGCGATAAACAGAAAGAATCAAAATATATGTGAATATAAACCTTTTCGATAAGTTGAATACAAGCCTCTAAATCCATACCGAAATCAATGAATACCCAGTTGATGCCTTCTTTTTTATATTCTTCTTGTTCTAATACGAACATATGATGATTGAAGAATTGTTGAAGACGTTCATTGGTATAGTTAATACATAATTGTTCAAAGCCATTGAACTATATTAAAAAAATTATATTAAAATTATAATCTTGTTTTTTTTTCGGAAAGTCATTTCACCTCGAAAATTTCGAAACCAGCAATATCGAGTACACCAATAAAATATTGTCGTTTTGCTTTGACATCAAGCGTTGTGTTAACACGCTCGACTAACCAAGAAAAGATGCGGAAATAGATCTATGCAAAAGAAAGAAGATTTTCAATATTTTATTCATTTAATTATTATCCTATACCGATTTAGAAAGAGCACCAATTGAGTTCACGACTTGATCTTTATTTTGACCTTTGTTAACATATTCATTACCGACCTAGAATTTTTTTTTAAATTATTGATGATTAAAGATTGTATTAAATAAATCAAACCTTAATACGAGGTTTAAGTAAACCTTTGATAAGATCAGCTGCTTCAACACCAAGTAAATGAGCGACTTTTTCACATTCTTCTGTACCATCAGTTTCAGCTTGTTCTTCTCGAGGACGTTGTTTCCATTGAGAATTACCAAAATGCATAATAGCAGCAGTACATTTAAATAGATTAATTTTTTCATCCTAGAAAATATCAAATAATCATCGAAGTGTAATCTATACACGTATATATATATATATATATATATATATATATAGTAAATATGAACCTGTGAAAAGCCAAGAATATCAAAAGCTTCATCAGTGAGTTTCATCTCTTCGACATCGTCGATACCATCGATGGTAAGCATACCTTGAGCAACATAAAAGTATTTTGATGGATCAGCTTCAATTAAGCAGGCCTCTGAAGAACGAAAAAAGTTTGTAAAATCATAAATTAGATAATTATGTACCGTGATATTGAGGAAATGCTGCTGAGCACATTTGATAGAAAATATGGTAGTTACGCTCAGCTAAATAAACAATTATTATTTAATATCTTTAGAAAACATTAATGTTACCAGGTTGCTAAAATGGAAAAGAAAAGAAAAGTAAATATCATTCGTTCAAAAAAATGAAAATCAATTTTCTTTCAGCGGTAACTTTGTCAGGAATCGATTTATTGAACGATGATATTCACTTCAAATTTTGTCGAATAAATCATTTCCTGATACTGTTACATACGTACATGCACCGTAAAATATCTTACTTGAAAGATGACACGAGATTTTTCCAATAGATATACTTCAATATCAGCACCAGCGATTTTACCAGTTGGACCAAAATGAATACGAATGAATTTACCCTTAAAAATAAATCTTAATGATTATTGAGTAATTGTGATTGGTTCAATAACGTACAATCAATCATACGATATACTATTTCAAAATCATGTGCTTGTAGAATAAACGTGTGATATGTATTGCAAAAAGGAATACGTGAAAAATGAAGCCGCATTGAAGGTAAGTTATAGCACACATAAATTCTATCAGTGAATCATAACTTACGAATCGAGATGAGTTATTATTACGAGTTGTTTTTGCGTTACCATAGGCTTCCAAAACAGGATCTGAATAAGAATATCAATAAAATTATCTAGTTATCAATAGAAAAAAAACAAGCGATTTTTTTTACTCACTAGCTGACACAATTTGATCTTCAAGTGTCATGCTTTTCTATTTATTTAACAAAAAAAGGAAAACATCGTAAGATTACTTTCTTTTTGTTATTAGTGAAATACCTTTCCTTCTTCTTCTTTCTTAACTCCGACCGCAGCGACCAAGGCAAAATATTGAATAACTTTTTTCGTATTTTCTGTTTTACCAGCACCTGATTCACCTGTGATCAGCATGGATTGATTTTCACGATCTAAATTTGGAGAAATTTATTTTCAATTATAATCATCTTATTGTAGCAAGTATTTCGTAGAGTCCGCACTGAAATTTTGCTTTATTCACCATCAATTTTCGTATTAGTTGTAATCAGAATTTAAATATTTGTCAAACATACATAAATAGATTTATTTATTTTTATTTCCAATGTTCATGGAATTTAATCAGAAGCAAAATCCATAGAATGGATTGAACATATTGGTGATCCACATTCCCCCACTGAAGAAAAAAATTGATCGAGTTCAAATATTTTCTGTTATTTCTTTTATAGCAACATCAATGATAAAAAGTATGTTTTTTTCCCGAGCAACGATATTCAAACATACATATTATGTAGATAGAAATTATTCATACAACTTAGATAAACGATTATATCTCTGTCGTTTTCCTTAATATAAACAAACAAGACTGTTTGTTATTGTAATAAGCGTTTTAGTAAATTTGATTTGGATGATTGAAGTCTTCTACAATAACATTCTACATCTGTTTTATTGATACGCTCGTTTGTCTTATTGTATATTAATTAATATCTATAGAACAAAGTCGATAGATTACAATTATATGGTAAATGTCTCCATATTGGTTTTTGCCATTTAGATATTTAGTTCGAGCATTAGCATTTTTTTTCTCATTATTATAAACAGATATATAAATGCTTCAAAGCTCACAGATGTCTATTAGAAATCATCGCGACCAAAGAAAACAAATATTAATCAATAATAGCTTTATGAGGAATGGCGCAAAGAAAAAAACTTCTAGTTGATATTTTTTGCCCTGAGTATTTCGCACTTCGAAATAACATGTAAAAGTCAATGTAGGATATTCAGTAGAATAGAGCTAAATGCTTTAAAATAATGAATATTGATTTTTCATACAAGCTCACAAGATAGAGTCGATTAAATTAAGATGCTTACCTCGGAGCATGTTTGCATAAGCATTATCCGAAATAGCATATAAATGCGGTGCAACTTCAGTTTTCTTTTTACCACGATATGCCATAACTACGGTCATATTATAGATTGGTAAACGCTTATAAGGATTAATGACGACACAAAATAATCCTGAATAAGTCTAGAAAAGAAAATCAAAATTCTATTAATATTAAAAAACAATATATCAATAGTCATAATTACATAGATAAGCCATCGTCCATAACGATCACGTAGTGTAGCCAAGACTGAAGCATCATTCAAGTAGGTTAAATCAGCCATATCATCCATACACCAATATTTTGGTGGATTCATTTCTTGAATTTGATCTTTTTTGAAGGTTTTTGTCTGAGAAAAGACAATAAAATAGTATTCTTACAGAATTTCAACTCAAAGAAAAATAATTCACATACTTCTCCTTTGCTAGTCATAACTGTAACTTGATCATCTTTCGTGCTTTGGATATCGGCAGCAATGTACGATTCCTTTGGGTCGGGTACCCAACATGCTTTTTTAGCATCGAATGGTTGAGATCGAAGTTTAAGTTTTTCATCAGGTGGTAAAACCAAATACTTCATAGCTTCTACTAATTCGGGGTTAGACGGATCGAAAGCCATCCTGTAATCAGAATTCGAAATAAAATTGTATTTCAACTAAGTCGACGTACCTTTTGATGAATACGAGTTTAGTTTAATTCAATAAATGTTCGAATAGAAGAAAGAGCTAAAAGAATATTTCCTATGGAAAAGAAAATATGCAATTTTCAGCGAGCAATACCTGGTAGCTGGACGAGCTAAGAATGCGTGTTTGTATACAAACGAGTACTTAGCTTTTTAGCAAGCGTTTATATAGTCTCTACAAGGAGAGATCGGAGATAGAGGAGGAGAAAAATAAATGTTATTGACAACAAATGGTTATTCTATTATTGTTCTATTACTATTAAAGGCAATTTCTAATATATTCTCTATCTTGCATACTTACGTGTATTATCATTGGTATATTACGCTTTTTTCAAGAACGCGATAGCGTTTATGATATTCCGTTACAACTATAAACGCTTGTTGAAAGTTTGATATGACACATTTGTTTGACCTACTACTGATCTGCCAACAGCTTCTTTTTCATTGTTTAGTAGAACCAAAAAAAATAAAAGCAGTCCGACCACTGAGAAAATACTTATAAAATCAATTCACATATTCAAACACGGATAGAAAGGCGTGGATATGAGAATGTTTGGAGGAATGATAATTTATTAGCACGAGCTATATTAGATAAATTAGCTAATGTTGAAATTAGAACAACAATTTCCAATATATATTCATGTGTTGATGTTGAAAAAACAAGAAGTGAACATAATGATGTGCATATCTAGAAATAAACATTTTAATTACATCTAACTTTGTGAATTGCCTGTGTTCAAAGAGTTCTTTTTCAGACAAGCATGTGCACAAAGAAATAAATCTTGATAATGATATTGTTGTTGGTTTAAGAACTGTACGAGCACATATACGATCATTCCCACAACGAACAGTTAATTCATGACCAATATATTCAACGATAGATTGACTATCGTTGAATAATTAGAATAAAAAATATTTCTTTTACAGTAACTAATCGATTTAAATTTATTGTGGATGATATAAAAACCGATTTTGTATGAGTTTTCAGATCAGTTTTATTCGTTAGACCAACAGAACTTTCAGCTACTTAAAATTATTCAATACACGAGAAATCTCATTCGTGTAATTTTCTCTGAGTAACCGGTAAAAATTTTGGAACAAAGAGTCGTTTAGTTGCGAAGATTTTTTAGACAAAAAAGGCTTGATATTGATACAAAGACGCATATATTACACATCAATCGATAGCTCTCGGCTTGTTTAACTGAGTTAGATGTCAGAGAGTGTTGCTGGTCTCAACACGTTAGGACCAAATACTAGTCACTTTGCTACGAAATAACCAGAAATTTGAAAGAAATCTCGCCCTAAATTTTGTGTATAAAAATGTTTTAATCATCAAGGATCACAAAGAAGAAACAAATGACGCCAATGAATAATAGAACTAAATAGTTCATTGGATGCTGTACAAAACGGGTGTAGGTGGTGATCTTGCGTTCTCAAAGGCTTTGCTCACACCCACACCCTTTCCAAGTAATATAAGATAGTTTTCAGGATATTCTGCATAATAATGATCTCGATAATACATTCTTGAAAAAAAAACTGTTTCTCCTGTACCTTATCTCGTCTTTCATGTAACAGAAGTTCATAATTTTTCTAAATTATGCTCTTCTTATTGGAAGAATTTTATGTATAGTCAAAACGAACAGAATTCTCATTTGTAAAAAACGATCAAGATACAAAATGAAAGTATTCGTCGTAAAAATTTTGAAACTATTTGTGATAAATCAAGTTACATAATCAAAGAACAAATTTTTTATTGAAAAACAGGTGAAGAGAAAGAAGTCTAACCATGCAGTCTCTACTGAATATTCTCTCAGTATATCGATGTCACTATGACAAAGTATTCATCATATATTACTCGAAATCAACAAAAACAACGCAAAATTTGTATGTTTGAATAATATAAAGGGCAAAGAGTTATAATTCACGAATCTTAGATTACTACTGTTAGACTTTAATGTTGAGTTTAGTATTCCAGAGGATTAATTAAACGGTTTTCTGCGCAATTATACCCACAGTTGAACACCCACCCATGAGCCAAACAAGTGTACATGCATTGCATTGCATCACAGCACGTTACATATTTACAATTGTGATTTAATTTTCCACAGTTCACTTTTGAAAATAGAAATGGAATTATAATAAAGCATTGTTGTTAGAAAATTCAATCATGATAATCATGTTGGTGCATTTTGTTTTTAGAACTGTTGTAGGCGTAATGGTCCTCCCATAATTATTAATGTTTACATTATCTTTCGTTTTCTTCGGTATCAATAGCAAAATTAAGACAACACTTGGCTACATATGAATAGGGTCTGTCTTTTCGATTTTTGGATTTCTTTTCAATTGTCTCTGATTATCTAAAACATGAAAACAAAAGCTAAAGGACTGATTTTGTGAAATAATTCATTCGGTCTCAACTTTTTCATTGAGTCCATCCGGTTTATGGTTTTGGTCAGAAACGACTAAAAAAATGCAAAATTAAACAAAGATATTAATCTGTGTACTCAGAGGCGAGTATGGGTCGCGGCTCGGCGAGGGTGCTGCGCGGATAATTATTGTTTTTATTAACTGAAGTCGAATCCTAAGTTCCATATGAGTGAGCAGTTGTGGTGTAATGAATGGATACATAGAAATAGGTGTACAGGAAAGGCCGCATAGAATTGGAAGTATAAGTTCAAGGTGCAGAAAAGAGAAATTTTAACCAAAATGATTTTATTTGATTTAACAGGAAAAAACAAAAAGAAAAAGTTGAAAAACTTCCATAATGGTCGGTAAGTCAGCCTCTATTTGATGAAATCAACCGTCTGCCAATACCATGAGATGATTGAGAAGGAGAATTACTGAAAATTTAATAATCATCAATGTTCTTTCGGTGGGATCCAATGCTAAACCACGCACATTTCTTTTCTCTCTTTAAGTATTATGTGATCTGGGATAAACGGGTGTGCCATAGATTTTTCTAATTTTCAATATAAAATCTAAATCGGTAATGAATGTTACCTAAACAGAAATTTACAAAATTTTCTTTCATATGAACTTTAGCCGATGCATTATTACGTTTTTCCTACAGGAACATAAATAATTTCGCTAATCTGCAATTTCTTGGGTTCTACTCCAGGGTTAGCATCGAATATTGCTTGTATTTTGCATCCATGCTTTCGACTCAAGGCCCACATATTATCACCCTCAACAATTTTGTGTGTCACCATAGATTCCTCATTGCTCAAAAAGTAATTCTGGTTCAAATGAGGCCATGTATTCAATGCTTAAAGATAAGAAATTCGATATGGCCGTCCTTTACCTTACGAAAATGTATGCATTGCAACGCGTTACAAACACATGAAAATTCTTTTTTCTTTTATTTACAACCAACGGGCTTGCGGCTACCCATAAAATGTATTCGAAACGAGTATTTCACCACACACAGTCGAGTGGAAATATTTAGTTTTACATTCAAGGCAATCTCGCAGTGTTGTCTCCACATTTTCGAAACGTGAACTCCTAAGTGACATGCATATAGGCAGATTTTGAAATTTCAGAAAAGTAAGATATCAACTTGAGATTTGTTTGAATCTCAAACTAAAAATTTTCACTTGACTCTACAGAATGAATTACTCGTTTCTAACCACTTTTCTGGAAAGCAGCAAGCCTATCTAATGTAAACGGGAATTTGAGAAAAATCTCTATGACTCTCCACCTGGCGTAGATCTAAGGAGAATTTCCTACCGATTATTCTTATTCGAAATTTAAATCAGAAGAAGAGCACTTTTCAAATATGAGTTTCAAAATTTTTACTGATAGCTAACCCAACTGCTCAAATACTGAAAAAATAGCTTTTGATATACTCCAATGGCTCAAAGTACGTACTTTTGAATAGTGATAATCACAGGTATTTCGCTAAGCTTGGTGAAAGCGAATAACGGTTTTAGACTAAGAGAAAAACAAACTTGAAAAGTACTCCGAACTATACAATGATGCCGTCATTCAAGACCTGCCATACTGGCATCCTCGATTATGTTTTGTTCACCTGAATCATCTGCATTATTTTGCTCGATAAATTCTTTAAGATCCACAGCTTGTGCATTTTCTATGGAATTCGTTGATAGATCGCTAATGACATCGGCAGGCATTTGTGAAAATTGATTTATGTCGGCAGTTGGTATTAAGGCCTTTTCGAGAGGGGCCTGCAATTACATTATCAAATATCAGATAAAATCCTAGTCTCAATCCTGCTCATTCCTTGAGACAACCTAGAAGGATCTATAGTTTAGAGAGTGATTGTGTTCCCAGCCGCTTCTGCTACTAATGGATCGGTCAACAAAAATGCCTGCTCAACAATTCAAGCAACCTAAATCCGTCCACTTAATAAAAACAATGACTAATACAGTTAGCAAACAATATTATTTCTCCAGCTAATGTTCAAATCTGGATTACGAATGTTGCCAAACGTTCATGATTCTTGGCATGTTCAGTAAACTACAACTAGTTTTGACTTTACTTAAGGGTTAGGGGTGCAATAGTTCAGCTCTAGTTCTGAGCGAAGGAACTGTTCGAAAGTTCATTTCGGTAGGAGCTGATTGTTTTGAACAGCTCCTTTTAAAAGAGCTGATCTGATCGAACAGCTCTCTCTCTCTCAAGAACTGATTGACATTATGCCAAAAATACTATCCAAATCTGTCCATACACTTCAACATTCGTATCAAATTGTGTCTCATAAATGCTTTAAATACCATTTCCAGACAGCGCTGAAAAACCTGTAAGTATCACTTCTGAAAAAAATGATAGATAGTTAGAGTTACTAATAATAAGTAGCTCTCGAAAAATTGTACTTACTATCTTTTAGTAATCTTTGAAAAGTTATAAAGAACTTCCGAAGATGGCCCTTGAAAAATTGTATATGTTATGTAAAGTGAATTCAAAAGGATTTTGGATAGTATTTTTGGCATAATGTCAATCAGCTCTTGAGAGAGAGCTGTTCGATCAGATCAGCTCTTTTGAAAGGAGCTGTTCAAAACAATCAGCTCCTACCGAAATGAACGTTCGAACAGCTTTTTCGCTCAGCTCAGCTGAACTTTTGAGCTTGAGCTGATGCACCCCTATTAAGGGTCTATGCAGGTAGCTTAAATCATTGTAACTATTAAAATGATCGAAAGATGAAAAATAAGTAACTCAATCTACAAAATTAACCTAGTATTTCACGATTAGTTCGGTGAAATCATAGTTACCTTTATCATAGTTTGGCAGTTGCTAAAATACTCCACAAAAGGCTTCTGGAGTAGACCAGTTTTGATGATTCCAAAATCATAAACAAAATAGAAAATCTATTCTTTGCTATACAACCTGTATGACACATACACAGGAAACGATTTTTTGTTCTGTCCTGATTAGTGTTATTGATCTATTCTGCTTTTTACTAGTAACATATAACCAGTTATGAGCCCGAACTCTAGTTGTTATTGATTAAAGTAAATTTTATTATTAGATACCACTTTCATATGCAAGAAATATAATAAAACAGAAAAACTTCTTAATTTTCACGGCAAGATCGAAAATACGAACTATATTGATTGTATCGCGAATGTGTTAACTTAAAGTTGATAGCATTTTAAAAATAATAATAACACATAGGTAATATTTTACCAAAACGAGTTCCAAAGAAGTTGTTTTGTTCTTTTGCATCGATTTAATCAATAGAACATTATCAAGCTGGTCTGGTTTAAGGTTTATGATGGATGTGTATGTGGGATTGTAATTACTCTGTTTACCCATACCCACACCCGCATACACAAAAAGCAGTGTTGATAACAATTCGCTATCATTGTCAACATTAGTCATTCACGTAAGAACAGCTCTTTAAAATGTTTTAGCTTCGTCATTGTAGTTTTATTTTCAATCTAATAATGACGATGTATTGTTATTTTATCTCTGTATTGGTTTTAATTATTCCAGTGGTTGTTTCAAACAGTAGTTCAAATATAAATCTCCATGGTTTAACAGCTGATGGATGGGAATATGTGAAAGATTATCTCACAGAAAATATCATCGAAGAACGAGATTTAGGTGCATCAATATCTATGTATTATGAAGGAAAAGTAGTCGTCGATCTAACAGCAGGATGGTTTGATAAAACAAAAACTGTAGCATATGATAATCGGACATTACAATTAGTGTTTTCAACTACAAAAGGTTTAACGAGTATTGCTGTTGCACTTTGTGTTCAAAGAGGTTTATTAAATTATTCATCACTAGTTACCGATTATTGGCCAGAATATGGACAAAATGGAAAAGCAAATACAACTGTAGCTGATATTCTTTCACATCGTGCTGGTTTACCATTAGATAATTCATCATTCGAACAGTATTATAATTGGTCATCAATGGTTCATAAACTAGAAAAAGAAACGCCGTTATGGATACCAGGAACAGCACATGGTTATCATCCATTAACATTTGGTTGGTTAGCTGGTGAACTGGTGCGACGTGTTGATCATTTGAATAGAAGTCTAGGAGAATTTATTCGAGATGAAATAACAGGTCCTTTAGATATTGAATTTTATGTTGGCTTACCAAAAGAGAATGAATATCGTGTGTCACCCTTAGATTTTGGATTAAATCCATCATCTTCTGAACAATATGATGTGTTTAATGAACAAATTACGCACGAAGCAGAAATACCAGCTGGAAATGGAATAACAAATGCTCGATCTGTAGCAAAACTTTATGCATCTTTATTCAATGATATGGTTGATAATAAATATAAAAGATTATTAAATGAAGATATTTTAAAGGAAGCAACAAAGTCCAATACACCTGTAAATGAAATAGATCTAGTTTTAAATGTTACAAGCGTATTTAGTAAAGGCTTTTTATTAATGGATCAAGCTTTTCCAGAATTGGGTCCTGGCTCATTTGGTCATAGTGGTTGGTTTATATAAAAATATCTTTTTAGACTTTTGAGTTTTCATTTTGTTTATTTATAGGTATTGGAGGATCAATCGGCTTTGCCGTGCCGGAAAAAAAGTTATCCTTTGCATATGTGATGAACAGAATTGACACTGGAATACCTGTGGATGTTGATATTAGATATAAATCATTGATAAAGGAAATTGCAAAAAAATTAAATAAAAATAACAGTTTATCAGTAAGACTTTCAACGAGTGTGTTTGTTTTGTCAATTATTTATTCATTTATTTCATTATAAAAAGAATCCTTTAGAATTTATTTCAATTTTTTTGAATAAAAAGTGAATACCCCATAAAACGTTTTTAGAAAATGATAATATTTTTTTATGTTTGCTTTTGGTGATGGAAAAACTTTGAGTTTAAGTATCAATTCAAATAATGCTCTCATAATATTTATGAGTTAGAAGCTTGTAAATGGCTTCAAAGAAAAACTGTACATATCTTCCTGATGTTCCTGTATTATCTGTATTTTCAGGTCACCAAGATTATCTCAACACAAACCAATCTGTTATGATACCATTGCTTTTAGATTTTTAAGTGTAATTATCTTACTAACTTTTGACTCTCTTCTTCGATTTTCATGGTATTAAGCATTGTTCATCTATACTTAATCTCTAACATATTTCCCAATAGAAGCAGCTGAAGTCAATATATCCTATTTATTCGGACTAACTCATCATTATAATGAGTGTTGCAGATGGGTGAAAGTGTTTAAAAATGAAGGGGTGTGGTGTGGGTATTGGGTGCGGGTCTAGTTACACTCTTTATCCACACCCACACCCACACCTGATGAGATCCGTTGAGCTGGATAGACACGCGTCGTGGTAGCTTCCTTCACACTTTGTTTCAATTCATATGAACAAGTTTGCGTTTACCTTTCGATTTTCTTTTCGAAAACTGAACTGAGTGAATTGATCTTGAATTNATTTTGAATTTTCTTGAAAAATTCAGAAGGGTGTGTGAGTGTGCCACTTTTGGTTTAGGTGGATACGTGAGAAGAGTTGTCATTTTAAGGCATTATCTACATCAAGACTAGAGGTCCCATCATCCCTGTGAACCCCCATCCACACCGAGACATTGACACCCACGTGCCACCTTCAAGCTAGCCCAAGAGTCTGCATCTTTGTTTTTGTCTTATGCACGTGTTATTATTTTTATCGTTCCCTTCTGTGCGAATTATCATTTGACTAAACATGGGATATGAAATGGCCTTTTGTTTCTTTGATATATCTGTTCAACCTGGTACAGATTATGAAGCGACTGGATAGTGAAAGCCTTTGCCAGATTGATACTTATCGCCGTGTTTAATTCTTCCTACTGATTGTTGAATTGAAGGAATATTTGAAACTGACCTCTGAGTGAATTCATTTCGATTGACTTTCCTGTGTTGACGTGAAGGGATTCGCACGGGCGAACATGAGAAATTTCAAAATCGAAGTTAGCCGACTTGAATCCTGTGAGACCTATTACATTATGTTGAATTTTTTGCTTAAACGATGAGTCATTGCACTCCTTTTTCGTAGTTTTGACGTTTAGTAGAATACCTAAAATCCAAGATCATCCGTATTCACGAAAAAAATATGTAGTTTGCGTATTGAAAGAAGCTGACTTGCACTTCCTGTGTCATCCAGAGTTGTATTCTTGGCTAATTAGAAAAAGTTACATAAACCTTCACCACCTAATAGCAACTACTTCGCGGTGTTCGAATAACCCCGTGGTACATTTATATTTTTAATTCGCTAATGACACTATTGGCCACTTTAGCCAAATTTGCCAAGTGTGTATTGTTAGTTGGATAAGTTAAATCGGGTGTTGTTTGCCCGTTGTATGTCAGTTTCAGAGACAACCCGAAGGAAACACTTTTTGCACATGTTTCAATTGTAAGTTTATTAAATGGCTCACATTGTTTAATATGATGGTACAAATTCTTTGTTGTTTCGCCTGATAATTTCGCTGCACCATTTGTTCCACTGTTACTGCTGGACTGTTGGCCAACGCCGTTCAG
Organism: Rotaria magnacalcarata; assembly: GCA_900239745.1. Classification (NCBI taxonomy): domain Eukaryota; kingdom Metazoa; phylum Rotifera; class Eurotatoria; order Philodinida; family Philodinidae; genus Rotaria; species Rotaria magnacalcarata. Next base: position 10,514 of record OENM01001579.1, on the reverse strand, counting down.
ACTTATTGTTCCTACTCGTGGCGCAATATAATAGTGTACATCACCGTTATGTTCAATTTCGACCCTATAACCAGGGGTATTCGTTGAACTGCTATTAACCATTTTAATCGGATGTTTCTTTGCCATTATGGCAACCAATTTTGTTTGTTTAAAACCGTTTTATTCTTTAGGAGGAACAGAAGAAAATGTACGTCACCATTATTAGATATAATAGGAGCACCATCAGGTTTTTGGTCACAACTTACTCTGTAGTTACTGTTTAATATCTATGATTTTTTCATAATATGAAGACTGCTGCTGCTGCCTGTTATTGTTTCGGCGCAACTATGGGCTGAGAACGTTGCACCAAGAACAAAATTATTCCCCCCCCCCNAAAATCGCCTGAAAATTGACGATTAACCGTGATATATCGAAACGATAATCTTGAGCTGAAACGCGAATAGTCATCATTTTTTTCTCGATGATTTAGGTGATTTGTGCGATAAATCATAATTTTTCAATCGATCATTACTCTTGATTCTATTGATTATTGTCGCGATTTCAGTGATTTTATCTAATTTTATAGACATGTTAAGCAATATTTATTTTTAATTGCAGTTGATCAAATATTCCATTAACAAAATTAAAACCCATGTATTATTTCAAACTAAATGAATATTCAAAAAAATAAATAATAAAGAAGTATTCACTCACAATAAAACTGAAATATAATCGAAAACATGAAAAGACAAAATAAGTTCAGGTGTATAGATACATATTTTGAATAAGTTATTTTTACGATCATTGATTGAATCTAAAAGAGATAATCATTTCAAAATGACGGTTCAAGGTCTAAATATGTAGAAGAAACTAAATTCTTTTCAGTATGAGATAAGTTAAGGATTGAAATATTGATCTGAAATAGGGTTTAAGGAAAAATTCTAGTGGAAACAATATTTTACAGAAAAGTATATGCAAAACAGATTATATATTGTGAAAAAACATGCTTCGAAATCAAGCTACAAAAATGAATATGAAGTTTGATTCGATTAGATCCTGAGGGTGGGTGTGTGTGTTTGTGAGTGTCGATAATGGAATGATAACTGCCTTAGGCACACCCACACCCACACCCTGTTTGAGAAAGTAGTTTCAAGCCTGATTGAGACTACCCAGGTGAAAACGTCATGGTCATAAACCACAGTGTACGGTCGTAAATAATCTCGAATAACAGCAATCATAAACGGCTACCATTTACGACAATGTTATATGATCGTATATCGCCGAATACTGTCGTTTACAACAGTCGGGTGCGATTATTTACGGCTGAATAAGATGAAGATACAGTCGTAATTCATATTTCAAGTAATACGACGTAAACAGTGATGTACGATCCTCGTAACGCTTATATGGGATAGTCTAAGGTTTTCATATGTCTCTTGTGCTTCAACTTTATTTTACAAACAGCTTGTTTAGACTGATTCGATTGGAACTAGAAGAGTGTGTAATGTTCTGTAAGATATTTTTAAATAATCGCATCGTTTCTTATGAGATTTGATTGAGAATTAGTTGCATTGATAATATAAATCAGATAGTAAAATATTAAGCATTTTGTTGTCATTTTGCAATAAGAAACGTTTCTCAAAACGAACAATGACGACAAGATGGATTGAATATTTGATTATAAGCAAATTAGCAATTATCATCAGCTCATAGAAACAAAATTAGCAATAATTTTACTATCTTAGATCAGCATTATATTTTTATTATAGGTATAAATTTTGATAACTTGTATTTGAAAATGGATTTAAATGACAGAATTTTAGTTTATTTTCTAGTTGAAATTTAAAAAATTGACATTAAAAAACACGTAGTTTATCAAATGAAAAAAAATGTTGCTTTCTTACGATTAGTTTTATTTGAATAATTAAGAATTTTGTGGTAAATATGTTTTATTCATATCAGAGCTTGAAAGATTTTCGTAAAACTGTTAACTAGTATCTTAAAGTGTGCATTGGCATATAGGAGTTGATCCCTTGATCATATATGTTTCAGCGGATCAAACGATGGGTAAGTTATAAGTTATAAGTTTTATGCATGCTCGAATCTAACCTTTCGTTTTATATTTCAACTGTTTAGACTAGTCTGGATTAAGCCCCTATATAGTGCCATCTGTTAGCTACAGCGTCGCAAGCGTTGTTTCTTTTCCAATTTCAATTTTATTTTGGATCGGTGTGCGGGCGGCACTGCATGACTGATCTTTTTTTCCAAAAAAGACTAGTCATATCACACATAATGATACAAGTCACTTATGTAGTCGAAACTCGGACGAAATATTCCGAGCGATTTCAGACTTGTCATGTACCAAGACTTTTTGAGAAAAAAACTAGACACAACGCATAGGTACGTATAAAAAAGCTACTAGTCTTTTTACCCGTCCTTTATTCGCAAGGGAGTTAAAGCTATAGTCAATGGTTACAAGTATATAACGAAAAGTGTTCCAAATCCTCTAAATATTTGAAAAAATATTTCATTTTATGATGAGATGTTGTGGAAATGATACAGAAAAACTTAGCATTTATTTTACACTACCATAGTAGTTTTTGTTCAAAATGCTAATTGAATTCTGATTTAAACTGCTCATGATTTCTGATAGAATAATCTAGCAAGTTTAGCCTTATGCAAATTGAAGCGATCAATTTTCTCTATCGACTAGTATTTTTTAAATAAAAGTTAAAAGTGATATTTAAGCATTGATCGGATTCCTTGTAATTAGTTATTACAGCTATTGCGAAGTCTCCAAAAAATTGATTATTTCCAACTACTATTATTTGTCAGTTATCATAAAAATCCTCAGTCTTAAAAATTTTTTGGCACCAGCATATAGAAGATATATAGTGGACGCGAATATTCTTCTCATTTACCACATTCATCATTCACACTCAGACCTATGCCCTACTTAATGCTTCATTCTTTTCTAGAAGATCTCAAATTCAACTAGTAGTCAATAATGGGTGAATGCGGTTCTGCCATTAAAAGCCCGCCAACCGTCGACGATGAACTGATCAATGAGATAAAAAGTTTAATCAACGAAGCTGTTGTTTCGATTCCTTCAGAATATGCGGTTAGTACCTGTGTTTTGTATCAAATCGAAGAGTACGACTTTTTTCAGTACAAAATGCGGAGATTTCTCTGTTACTCGAGAAAAGTAGTGTATGTTATT
>OENM01001578.1:0-31088 GCA_900239745.1 Rotaria magnacalcarata | reverse complement strand
TCATCAGCAGATACTACTACAAGTAGCACAAAAACTAAATCCAAGAAAAATCAAAAATAATTCCATAACTGGACTAGTCTCACTAAATCCTATGTCACTCACTGAATCAATTATAAATTAGGAATAATTTTAATGAAAAACGAAATGCACTTCAGATAGCAATTATTTTTGTATTTTTTTATTCTAGAGTTTATGTATTTCTTGTATAGTAACTGTTAATTTTTCTTCTCTTCTTTTGTGATCTGCTCAAAAGATTAAATGCTATTTTTTTATTAGATCTATTCTCACAGGAAACATGTTAATTGTTTTTTAACTAATATAATAAAATCGAATTTTCCAGTACAAATGAAATTTTTTTTTATTGCAAAATTGCTGAGAAATTTGATATTTGTGTCTAGAATGATTCATGTTTTTTTTTCCCAGTCATGCAATACTTTAACAGAATAAATAAACATAAAAACTATACTTTACTGAGAAGATATTATGACGTCATCTGAAAACAATATTGCGTCATAAAAATAATATAATAGCATCACTACGGGCACATTGTTCGGTTTTTGAATGATTCAACATAATAATAGCAACGAATTGGCATGAAACATATATTTCAAAGACTTTGAAAAATCTGTAAAGAACAAATGGACTAAAGGTTTTCACGCAAGATGAATACCTATAGCAGACTATTCTGATCTATTAAAAGACAAAAAACAACAATACAAAAGTCTTGAACATAGCCCATGGGTGTGAGTGTATGTTAAACGATAGCTCACACCCACACCCTCAAGTTTGAGTTATATTTTAGAAACGTACTTAATCAATAATTATTCGTTTCTGGTAAAATTTGAAACAATTGAATCCGATGATTTTCCTGATCACAGACAAAAATATTTCCCTTGCTATCAAATGCAACACTAAGTGGAAAAAAAGTTGATCTGAGTTTTTAGTGTTACGTTGTACATCAGCAATTCCTTTTCCAATCGTGTGATTCGGTCCTCATTTTTTAATTCGATTATAAAATGTATCAGCAACATACAATGATTCACATTCATCTACAAAAACACTACCCGATCTTAATAAATATTCATTCGAAGGTCCATTTTCTGTATGTCCAACGACTATAATTTCAGTTTTACTTGCATTTACAATTTCAAAATTCTATTGTTATCCGTGTCTGATACATACAATGTATTCGTTCTTCCGTGAAAGAAAAGACCAGAGATATACCCGATTTGATTCAACTAGATGGTGTGGGTGTGGGAATACATGGAACAAGACATACACTCACACCCTCAAAAACACAGTTGACTATATTGAAACTGGATTACAAAGTGACTGATAAATCATTTTTTACCGTAGCATAGGATGTGTGTTCGATCGAAAAAAAAATATACATCCACACTCCATCCACTGGTTGATTCCTCTTTCTCTTAATTCCATTTTGGTGAATTAAAATTCAATGTTCTCTTTCTCTCTCGGATGTTTGCCTAGTTACAAATCTTAGTTTATTGTCTCGTTCTCTGCAAGTGTGTTCCTTGTTCAAAAAGAAGAGAATCAGAATGGGACCAGGGCCGAGTGTAAAATGAACAAACATTGGAACTCAAGTTTCATTGCAAAATGGTGGCCAAAATAAATCTGATCAAAGTGATCGAGACGAACGTGTAGGTCAATTTCGAGTATTTTTAATCTCCATATTCGTCTGTTCATCTCTGTTTAGTTCATTGTCAGAGAGAAAATCCAACGCCATTGCGCTCATCAGAGTGAAGTGTTGCAACGAGACAAAGAAGATTTCATTCTTTTTGCAATTCCCATTGTTCCGATCGATGTCAACTCTTTGAGACGGCTTGCTGAAATTCCCAATATCGGTGCCAGTCTTGATCGAAACGAACGTGTAGGTCAATTTCCAGTCTTTTTCATCTCGATATTCGTCTGTTCGTCTCTGTTTAGTTCATGATGAGAGAGGAAAATATGTCTCAAATTTTACTAGATGAAGTATCGGATCACGATGATGGAGTGTTGGATCGAGCTCCTCAGAATGTCGCTTGGTCGAAAAAATATTTCTGTCATGGTGATGAGAGTGATGTTATTGCTGATGTGACGAGTGATGTTGATGGGTGTGTCCAAAGCCGTTTCAGTGAAGATCTCAGTAGCAGTACAACTTCTGTCGATCAAATTCGTCTTTATTTCGATCAAATTCTTCAAGGACAAATGAAAATCATCTCTGATCAAGAAAAAGCCACTATTCAACAACTGATCGTTGAACAAAAACGGTTGCTCTATGTGAGTATAAGCCAATAAATATCACTGTTGATCAATATGAACAACAATATCAACGAATGCTTGAAGATTTTATCAAGAAATTAGAAACTCAAATGACAAAGAATCTCGATCAATTACAAAATCAAATGAGTTCCAATCAAAAAACTATTCGGCAAGTATCGGAAACTTCTCTACAATCGTTAATTACACAATTTGAATGAACACGGCAACAGATTCAAATAGCTATCCAAGCAAATACCAATAAAGCAATTCAACGTTATTTAGCCCAGAGAAGTGTTCAAGTAGCGGCAAAGAAAGTTGAAACAATGGGAATCGAGCAATTGAGAACATTAAATCTTCAAGTCTATTCAACAGCAAGAACATTCGATGAAAAAGAAGGATGTGAAAATATTCCTAACAGACAAATTTTTCGATAACAAATTCAGCAAAACAAACCTCAATACCAAATCAAACGAGTTGTCTACGTGGGCAATCAAATTCTTAAATAAATTTATTTTAATCAGCTTTTCTCAGTTTTTTTCCAAAATAAAATACATTCCTGAAAGAATTCCACTGTGTCGAGGAGATAAATTGTTAATCCCCACAATTGAGCAAAGAGAGATCCCCACATCCTTGAAACAATACATGGAGACTAAATTCATGTCCAACGATCAATTTAAGAGCACCAAGAATGAACGAAATGAAAAAAGACAACGCTTGAATAGAAAACGACAGATTGAGAATCTACTGTTGAGATGTTTGATGTTATGTTCTTCGGTTTTGACTGCTGCTTTGTTCACTTCGAATTGTATATCCATTCATTTACAGAGTTTGACACTCGGATCATTCATTTCGTTCAGTTTTTCATCAACTGTCTTTCCTTTCAACTGCTTTTTTCACTTTCTCTACACCAACTTTGAGAACATTACATTCAATCAGCGAACAGATCGAGTTAGTTCCTTACATCCGTGAGTCTTGATGGCTGACGGAGAAGAATAAGTGGAGAATGGGAACATCTGTGTTCGATCATCTCGATTATTTATTGGATTCTGTTCTTCAGAGGAGTCTTTCTAAAAAATTCATCCTTGAGCGCACTAAGGAACTGCCCCTTAAGCCCTGCGGATGCCCTCTTTTAGTCCCATAGGACACGGCGAGGAGTTAGTTCCGGAGACTCTATTCAATCGCATGAATGAGAACTTGGTTGTTTTACTGAAATCTTGTTATAAACTCATATTAATCAAGTCAAAGTGTGGTAAAAATTGTTGAGGATTATCTTGAAAAGGTAAAAGAGTATCATAGTGAATACCGTTGTAATAAAGACAAAATCCTAATTTATTTTATGTACTCAAAAAGTGAGTACACTCTAGATTCGGTCAGTGTGTCCAGCCGTTAACATGATAACTCTTGAAAGTCTCATCCAATTGTCTTGAAATTTTGTACACAGAATGATCTCATCAATATCTCAGTCGAGTTCGAAGATGAGAACGATCCGTCAAGAAATGCCTGAGTTATCGGTACAGGAATTTTTTTAAGAAAATGTTTTTCCTCAGAATTATTCACAACATATATAAATGGACTCAGTTTTTGTAGTACACATAACAATCGGATGCGAATCCGATGTTTCCTCATTTATTTTCTTTGTTATTGATTTGTTCATATAGAAGGTTTCAGGTAAATTTGATTTCATAAAGTAACAGAAATTTGTTTTGTTTAATTTTTGAAGGCCGCAAAAATGCAATTTCAGGTGAGTTTGATCGTGTATAATTTAATATATTTGATTTGTTTTTCGTTCTAGGTTGATGCTTAAATGCAGTTTTAGGTAAGTTCTCTCTTAGCAAATCAAAGAATTATTCTTTTTTGTAATTCTAGGTCAATATAGAGATGGCGTTTTAGGTAAGTCTGATTTTACGTAATAAATAATTTTCGCTAATTTGCTTATTTTAGATCGTTTCAAGTAAAAGAATAGTGATGTAAGTTTGATCTTATAAAATGATTATATTTATTCGTTTCTGTATTTTAGGTTGTTTTAATTATGGAAATCACAGGTGGCTTTGGCTTTAACCCTGTGCTGCCGCCCCCGGTATGCACACTATTCGAGTATTTCTCAAAACCCAAGTATGGTATACATCTAATGAATCAAAAGTAAGATGAAATAGTCTTTAGATTGATTTTCCTTGAACGCAGGAAATTACTCTATAGACTATTTCATCTTACTTTTGATTCATTTGATATATATCATACTCGAATTTTGAGAAATACTCGAATAGTGTGCATACTCCGGGCGGCAGCACAGGGTTAAATGAAATGTTTTACTGGAGAGACAATTTGGAAGAAGGTTTAGTGTAAATAGTTTTGTACTGAACCTTTGTTGGGTACGAAACCATTGCTACGAAACCCTTTTTTTTGAATTAGCGCGAAGGGGGTTGGTACGAAACCTCATTTTTTACAAAACCAAAAAATGATCTGACCGTGTACCGAGGATAAGATCTTTTTTTAGGTTTTGTAAAAAACCTATTTTTTTAGAGTGTATGCAGCACGATGGGCGGGGATGTACTCTCCATCCGTACGTCACAACGTTGGTTCAATCGTTTTAAGAACGATAATTTTGAACTCGACGATTTACCTCACTCCGGTAGACCAATGGAATTGGATGTGGATCTTTTAAAGCAGCTTATCGACGGAGATCCTCGATTGACGTTACGGTGTTTAGCAGAGCAGCTTGGGTGCTCTCATACTGCGGTAGAAAAACATCTGAACGAATTAGGCAAGACATGGAAATATGGAGTTTGAATGCCTCACGAGTTATCACCGCATCAGCTTCAACACAGGGTTGATGCTTGTATGAATTTAATGACATCTCATCGCAACTACAAATGGCTCCGCAATCTTATCACTGGCGATGAGAAGTGGGTGTTATATATCAACTACACGCACAGGCGTCAGTGGTTAAGTGCTGGTCAAAAAGGCGTAGCAACACCTAAGACTGATTCATATCCCATGAAGGTGATGCTGGGCGTTTGTTGGGGTGTCAATGGAATTATTCATTGGGAACTTCTGCCAAATGGATGCACTATCACTGCTGATCTCTACTGTCAACAATTAGACCGAGTTGCCGAAAAACTCAAGGAAAAGCAGGATAACATTTATTTATTCTCTTGCCTTTGTTTGCCCTATGACCCTGACTGTTCTAAAGGGACAATTGAGCTTGAAAAAGAAATCAATATATCCACTAAGAAAAGTTTAAAAAGTAAAAAAACGATAATGACGAAAGAAAATATAAAAGAAGAAGAACGAGAAGAGAGCATCACCTACTGATAAGCAAGATATATTAGCAAGAAACACAAAATAAAGACAAAAGAGCAGAGACGATGATTGTAATCGTAGTATGTTTTGTTCTGTTCTCCCTCCTATATTTCTCTCTTGCTTTCTTTTACTGCCACATTCTTTTTCTTTTTTTGTCAGTGTGACCTTAATAATTGTAGCTACTTGAAGCTATCAGGGAACCGTGTAAAACAAAGAAAATCTTCATAGCTGTAGCGAATGACTGAATCTGTTGTCCCATGAGTTGCCATCCACGTAATTGCTTGTTCTAGAACATTTCTGTGTGATACGAATCTTTTTGATCTTCTCAGACAACGGATCGAGCCGTCACCTTCTTGCCATTTTGATCTATAATCGTTAAGATCGGATTGTTCCCATAATAAGTAACCACCTTTGGACTTCCCTAGAGCTTTTAAATATTTTTCCCAGTATGCATAACAATAATCATCTAGATGTTTTTCATTATACATCGATGAAAATATAAAATCCTCCCAACACTGACAACGATATGCACGTTTTAAAAGTGTGAAATACAAATGATTAAGACTTGTGCGCTGTAATTCAGTAAATAATGGGAATAAGGCAAATAGCCATGTGAAATATGGTAGGACGAAAGTAGAAAAGAGAATACGTCTGAGATGTGTAGATGATGTGCCACTTATTCTGAAGGAGTTTACTAGTGCAGTTCCTTGACGTACGATAAGTTTCCTCTTGTTGATGATATGTCCCCAACCTAGCTTCGTCGAAAGCCAGTAACCCAAGTACCTAAATGAGGTGATCCATTTCACTTTGTGGTCGCCACAATGCACTTGAGGTAGGGGATTCGGATAGCAAACCGCTCTTGCTGAGAACATGGCTTGTGTTTTAGAATAATTAATCGGTTGTACAGCTAGTATTGCGTAGAATTCGAGTTGCTCAAAAAATGTGTGTAAGCGGTGTTCAAGGTCTATGCATTGATCTGTAAATCTGATTCCTATTTGACCGGCTAGAACTGCTGCCAGATCATCCGCAAAGAAGAAGGACATTGCACCTGGTATAAAATCAGCCATATCGCTGTGGTATGTAATAAATAACGTCGGTGTAACACTAGAGCCTTGGGGACCACCGCGATCAATTTCAATCCATCTTGAGTGATTTCCCTGCACCTCAATCATTGCTTTACGATCACTCAGCCAAGCTCGAATCCAGTTGACGAAGGCTGTCGGAATTTCCATCCTTGTAAGCTTCCCAAGACATGCTTCGAACCATAGCTGATCGAACGCCGATTTAAGATCTGCAAAGATAGTCGCAGTTGGAGAGCTGTTTGACATATATGATGATATCTGTTCGATGAGCAGCCTAAAAATTATTATTTGCGTGATAATGCCAGGCCTCATATTGCAAAGTCGACCCACGAAAAATTATTGAAGCTCGGATGGATTACCGTTTCTCATCCACCTTATTCTCCTGACATGGCTCCAGCAGACTACCATTTGTTTCGTTCTCTTTCTAATCACTTACGTGAGAAAAAGTTTGACGATGAGAACGACTTAAAAATGGAACTCGTCAACTTCTTCGATCAGAAATCCAAGGACTTCTACGAGCGCGGAATCCTATCCCTGCCAGAATGTTGGCAACAAGTGATAGATAGAAGTGGTGAATATATATCTGAAAACTAGTTGTATCTTTGGAGTGGAAAAATAAAAATAAAATTTTTGAAAAAAGCGACAAAAATTAGTTGACAACCCAATATGTTGAGAATGATCTAGAGGAAAAAACAATTTTCAGTTCATTTTTACAGACTTCATTTATTCATCGACAACGGCCAAAGGTGTTTATGCAAGAATGTCTGGGTTATGGTACCACTTATATTTATGGTTTTGTCGTATATACTTCACCATATAATGACAGAATACTTCCAACGACTTTGTTTGCTACAACTATAGAAAATATATTGTTTGATTGAAAGATCTATAGAAATATTTTCTTCTTTTTTTCTGTTTAGACATTATCAAATGTCAATCAATGCAGTAGATTTGTTTCCACGTGTAAATGAATTAGTGTTAATTTCTTCTAGAGACAAAAGTTCTTTTCCAAATCTCGCCTATTTTAAAAGTTCTATACCATCATTAGTTCCGCTGTCTTTGTTAACAAAAATTTCAATTGAACTAGATGGCGTTTCTGCAGCGGAACTAGAAGCAATATTACAAATGATTTATAATGTGCGTGCACTAGATTTAGGTATTTTGAGCGGTATTTTACTCCACAGAATATTACGTAATCATGGTAATCTCGGAACTCGTGTCAATCAACATGTAAGAATTTCTATTTCGACTTTTTGTGGAACTCACATATATTTTCGAAGAAAATGGTGAGTGTAAGTTTAAAGGCGAGATTTTTGTGGCTCCCCAACCCCCCCCCCCCCCCGCTCCCCATTACAGACATTAATGAGCTTAAAATTGTACTAATTAGGAGCTTGGCTAATCAAGCTGCTATTTCTTCCTTTTTCAATTACAGATTACACGAAAAAAAGCAATATTTGCTCATTACAGATCATAGTACCCAGTCTCTGCCCTTGTTAAATATACGAGCTAACAATTAATACTCAATTACAGACATAGTTAAGTGCAAATAGGCAATGATCTAATTATAGGTTTTGGAAATCAGGGTAGATTTTTCAGATGAATTATTTTGAATTATTTTAGTAAGCTGAAGGGATATATGTGAGTTCCATATTTTAGCCCCAAAGGGGCTGCGCTAACAAGCTTTTTTATAATAATAAATGTGATTTTCTATTAATTAGATACAATCATTGGATATTGACGATGTAGCATTGACATTGGGTAGTGCACAACGTTTGTGCACATTACTATCAAATCAATTATTTAACTTGAAACAAGTTTCGTTCTGTATTTATGATTCATATAGACAATGGAATTGGAGGCCATCATCTATTATTGATGTTAAAAATGAATCTACGAAACGTATTATTAATCTTATTTATTTTCTTGTTGATCATTTACAACAACTTGTTTCACTTCATATCAAATTTAGCAGGCGGACTCCCTCTGAAACCATGATATGCTTAATTCGAATTCGAACATAAATGAAGGTTCAACTACACAATGTCAATTCGAAAATTAAAAAAACCGGCACTCATATAGTTACAGCAAAAAATCAAAAGTTTAAAATTCGCATTGAGGCATCACTGGATGGCGTTTCAGAAAGTAAAAATTTAAAACTGTGCTTGGTCAACTATTAAGCCAGTTCAGAACCTGCCAATTAGTAAAAATTTGTATAATCAACAGCAACGCTGCTGACGCTCGTCTAACAGAATAATGAAACTGTTTAGTACCGGATAACTGCTAAATGTTGTCAACATTCACATTTCGACTTCTGTCACGTTACACACACTTTTATTTAAGTGTCGCGGTCTGGGGGTGTGCAGCGTCCCACGCAGAACCGCGACCAAAAAGGGTCTCCGTGTACACAGTCAAGTCGATCTTTATCACATTCGCTGATCGCCCTAAAGGGGAAGGATGGAGTAGGTATCACATATCCAACTTCCCAAGGCTGCAGAGTTTTCACCTAGAACCAGAAGTTATTCTGAGGCTGTTAGTTGACTTTGGAACAAGCAATTCCCACGCTGCGGTTTGCTTTGGGGCTCCGTAATAAAACCTATTCGAACGGCTGGTATGTTTTTAGGATCGTCAGATATCCTTCTACCATTTTAAGGTGCAATTATAACATACTCAGGAATGCTACTGGTAATCTTAGCAATGGTACTAGCAATCTCAGGTATGCTACCATCATTCCCAGAATTCCGAGCAGCCATCTCGGGAACGCTACTAACATTTGGATTTGAATATTTGAATTATAAAATTTGGAATCAGAGTAAATTTTAAACTTTTGCTTTTTTGCTTTTCTTATATGACAGCCTCAATTCGAATTATACAATTTCGAATTAGGATAAAATTTATCTTTATCTTTTACTTGTGGACAATAGGATTTTCGGAAAATTTCATTTATATTCGAAATCGAATTAGGCAGCCACTCTCTGAAACACCTTGTTTTCCAAATTTAATCCGACAACAACTGCATCAATATCCACTTAGTCGATCATGTCGATTACGATGTTCTTCTGAAATGATTAAAATCTGGCTTTAGAATTACATTGATTATGTTAAGACATTTTCTTACTGTAAATTTTCTCGGTGTAAAAATTGGAATATGTTCACTTTCATTTACTTAGTAATAAAATTTTAAAAATTAGTGAGCATATTTTTCTACTAATGACAAAGGGTGATGTAAAAATTCTATCGGAGTATGCATAATAAAGACTGCACTAATTCTTCTAGTGAGAAAGATTTCTCAAATAACCCAAGTAATTTCTGAAGTTGGCCTCAATTAATTTGTCATATGCTGATGAATTTTGTCCGTCATTTCATCTAGATCTTCATGCGATTGAGACGATGTCAGAATTGAATTTCTTCCGATCTATTGGATTTATCTCACAACGAAACGATTCATTTTTTGATAGTGTATAACAGGCCTCGAAATTGGGCCACTTTTTGATGGCCAGACACGATCCAGAGCGGACCTTGAGTCCTAATGGCCCGCCCGGCCCGAAAAAGTTTTAATTTTGTGCTAGACCGGCCCGTTCAGCCCGTCGGGTCATTTTTTAGGCCCGCCCGGCTTATTTGACAAGTGCAAAGAAGCTTCTTGCTATTGAAATTTATTTGATAAAGCATACGGTTAGTTTAGACATGAAAGCGCTAAAAAATGATGAAAATGCATTGATGATAAGTGTTTAAGTAAAATTAATATCAGAATAACATGTGGCATCTTTCGATGTTTCTAGAAAAATTAACGTTCAACTCGTTGTCGGGCAGTCCGGCTCAAATATTTACCTGGCCTGGTCCGGTAAAGTCTTTTTCTAGGCCCGCCCGACCCGACGGAAAGAATTGCTCGGGCCAGGCCTGGTCGGATCGGTCCACCAGTCCGGGCGGCTCGTTTCGAGGCCTGGTGTAAAACACATTTCAACTGGACCTAAATAAGAAGTGATCAATGGGTATGTGAGTGAAGAAATATCAGCTCCCACATCCACACTCTCATTTAGAGAGTAATTTCAATATTTGATTATTGGACACAAGTATAGAATTGATATTTTATAATATTAAAGAAAGACAAATAGAAAAAAAAGCAAGCAGCTAGTTATGAAAATTGTTTTAAACTTTCATATGATGTTGCATATAACAAACAGAAAATTACAACCAAAGACGAAACTTTGATACTTCAACATGTATTCGACTATTAGGAAAGCGTGTTTGAGCCATTAAACGATAAGGTTCAACTTTTTCTATATGAATTTCGCCATAAATATCCAGAAAAGTAAATTCTTTTAATTTTTCGACTAGCTGGCAAAGATCTTGTTCAAAAACGGCTGCATGCTGTGCTAGAACAAAATAGAATTATATTATTCGTTTAGTTTCTCATATAAAATTATTGTATTTCTATGTATATATGTATATACCAATCGATTTCGGTGTTATTAGAGATCGGAGCCATTGTAGCTTTGATCATGGATTTCTGTTGCTTTTTTCTGCATCATAATAGCCCGGTTGAACTTGAATAAAGAAAAACAAATTAGTGAGCCAATATGAGTTCGTGAAATAGACGAAAGTTTCAATGGAAAACAGTTTTTTTTACGTGCACTTCGTTTTCAAAAAAGAAAAGAATCGCTTCAGGTCGTTTTCAAATCAGAGACGTGAATGCAATAGGTACCTGTACATCTCTCTTCGTAAAAAGACACGTGGAAGTGGTACAGATAAGAAAGTTTTTCATGAAAAAAAACTTATTCTCCTGGTATGCACTCTCTCTCACACTTTCTATATAAAAAATTAGGCACCATCGTTGGAAAAGGTTTGATTACACCCCTATTTCAAATGAATAAGTTTTTATTAAAGAGTTGTCTTTAGAAAAGAGTCAAGTGACATGTGAATTTGCTTTACGTATATTTTTCAGAGATGATCTGATTATTCGAACTAGACCTTTAAAAAAAACAGAAGCTATTCTTTAGCAATCATTTTTGTTATTTATTCAATTCTATAGAGGAAAAAATATGCTGTGGACAGGACTTGTACTTTTTCAGACGTTCAAGACTGTATGATAGAAGAGGTCAATCAAAATAGATTATAATTAAAATATATATGCGTTTAAGATGTAGGATATAAATCAGGGCTCCTAATGGGATTCGTTATATTACGAAAAATCTTACTAAAAATCAAGGTTTATTTTTTTTGTAACTGAAAATTCGAAGTTTTCCAGCATTCCGATTTGAATATTGGAATTAGGGATGCACCAATTCCTAGTACATTGCAAGAAAGACGACATTTTTGCCTGATGTAGAGTGGAGCGGTCATCTAATTCCATATATCAGCCAAGACCATTTTTTTGCTCTATGTGAAACGATAGCCGAGATTTATGAAAGATTAAAAAACGTTTTCGGATTTGACTCAGAATTTGAATTTTCAAGTCGTTTTCGGTCAAATCCAATTCAGTTTCAGACTTGCAGTTTGCATTACACAAATTCTAAGAATAGATTTGAAAAGAACGTTCAAAACTGAACAGAAAAATAAATAAATGAAAAGAGGCTTAATCCATAACTCCCAATACTGAGAACATGTAAACATTGGATAAAAAATTCAAGAAATTGACGGGATTGGATCTTTTCCCTACTTAAAAATGACGTGCCCGGTAGTGAGAATTGTCGATTGAACATCTCTTTTTTTCATATTTTTCTGTTCAGTTTTGAACGCTTTTTCAAATCTATTCTTAGAATTTGTGTAATGCAAATTGAAAGTTTGAAACTAGGTTGGATTTGGCAGAATTTGACGGAAAACGACTTGAAAATTGGAATTGGGAGTCAAATTCAAAAATGCTTTTTCATCTTTAATAAATCTGGATCATAGTTTTTCATAGATCGAAAAAGATGATCTTGGCTGATATATGGAACGGAATCAGAGGACGACTGTCTCCTACATTAGGCAAAAATTTTATCTATCGTACCATGTACTAGAAACTGGTGCATTCCTGGTTGGAATATCATTATCAATACCTTTTAATTCTGCTTGTGATGTTGTATACGAAATTTGACTTTCTCAACTGAATATTCCTGTTTATCCGAAACTAAGGATGATAATGAGGAAGAAATAATTATAGAAGGTGATATTGAACAATTTATAAAACAAAAGATGATGATATTTCATTAAAACATTCAAACAAAACGAACGTTTATGTTTATTTCTGTTTTCTATGTTTTATCGTATTCTTTATTCAATTGTTCGAATAGAGCTCGGAGTTGGGTTAATGACCAGTACAGAAAAAGAATGATAATATTCACACTTTTCACCTATTGTCCAGTGTGACATAAATGAATAATCATTTTTCTTTAAAAAATTAATCACATTTCCCATGGGATTAGAAACTCATCCCATTCCATGGGATATCTCAAGAAAACAAGTTGTCCTATGGAATGGGACGGGATAGGATGGGATTATCTCATCCCATTAGGAGCCCTGATATAAATGGTCACTTCAAAAATGAATCATTCGCTGCCATATAAGAAATTATCAGCTGGTAATTGTCCTTTTTCCAGATATTTATTTCAATTGCTCGGTGGCAATTCGAAATTTTTTTCTAGACATTCAAGAGTTCATGACTGATGATTTTAACTTATCCTAGGCGACAACTAAAATATGTTTGCACTTATCATCCTAGATGTGAATGTTCATCTAAGATTGAATCATCACACATACTCCTATAAGGAATTATCAGCTGTTAATTATTCAATTTCAGTATTTCTATATCTTCTGAACATCACTGAATTTCGAAAAACGGATTTCAGATGTTCACTAATCATATTCTCAGGATCTTGTCTACTTTTTTTCTCGACTGAAAATAATACTCAGAGGCTGCTGAGAACGAGTGACTGACTTGAATCATGACTCATGTGTTGAGAAGAAGTAGAAGAATTTGCCATGGTAACTAAGCGAGTAAAAAGCAATAAATCAGACGAATTATTGGAAATTATGAGTACATATTTATCTAGTTCTTTTCTTTGTAAATTTAAAATCACTATCGAAAATAGTTAAATGAATAAATTAAAGTATTTCTATAGGAAATTCGGGAGCTCAAACCATTTTTATTCTTTTAAACATGTTTGTTCAATGTTTCCATAATTAATCCATGATAAATGTGTAAGATACAATTCTTTTATTAAGTTCAGTTGTCAAAAAAAAACGAAAATGAATCCATTCAAAAACTGTAATCATTGTTTGAAGTTTAAAATAATTTGAAAATAAAATTAAAGTTGTCAAAGCATTAGATTTCACTTCTCAAATGTCAAGTGTATATTTCGTAATTATCAATCCAAATTTAAGTGAAACTAGATAAGACTTAAACAGATGTGATGCAAAAAAACAAAAATGAATATTTTTTCATTTAAGTTGAACTATGCATTGCCATAAAAATATCTGTTTAACTAATAAAGGACAAAATGAAATCTAATGATAAGAAAACAAAAGAACAGAATAATATTTATCTTAGATTAGTAAGAGATTTCTTTGTTTATAATAAACTTACTAGATGTCCAAGGAAAATCATCTGTTCGCCAAAGACGTAATGTTTGTAAATGAGGCATATATTTGCTTAGAAAAGGCACAAATTGCCTGCCATCACAGATTTTTTTATCGCCAGTATAGTGAATACTCGGAAAACAAAACTCAGCATGTTGAACAGTACTTAATGCATTCGTTCTCAGCACGTCAGATGCCTAAAGAGAAAAAATCATATTAAACTATTTGAATTAATTCATCTAATTAAACCAAAGATATTTAAATGATAGGGAGAGAGAAAAAGTAGAACAACAATTCATCGATAGAACAACTATTAAATATTTTTTTCGATTTGTCTGAACAACGATACTAATGACAATCGGTCTCCACTAGCGTTCCTAAATTGCTTATCCAATGTTCGAATAATGATGTATAATACTAATATCAAGAAATCACATTATGGATCTTCCTGAATTAACTAGATTCATCTGTCTCGATTATTCCACTGATTTTATTTCTCATATTTTTAAAAAGTTTTCAAATTTTTGTTTTTTTACTTTAGATTTTCATTAATATTTTCTTTTCTTTTTTAATCTCTGAATAAATTAGAGACAGTTATTGTTATAACTTAAAAACAGAGCTGAACGAAAATTGATCCAAAGTATGCCAAGTCACGCTCGACTTGACCACTTCCTTTGATCTATGTGAGTAAAGAATCGTCAAATAAGGTCTTCTACGGAAAAAAACCAAACAAGTCAAGCATGACTTGGGTAAACGTTGCCCAGTTTTGCTTAAAAAAGAATAAAATTACTCAATATGTTCGTTCTTTTGTTTCCAAATGTTGATGCATAATTTCATGTAGAAACTAGGCTCAAAGAATATTTGTTTTTGATGTCTGTTCCCTTTAAAAACGGGCATTTTTTTTATCTCAAATCCAATCCAGATGATCAAGAGTGCTGTCATTATGATTACATTACGAGTATATTTTTTTCTTTTCGAAGTTGTTACTTTTTAAGTTCTTAATTTCACAAATCGATTCCATAATATTATCCATTGATACATATAAGTTGATGCGACAGGAAAAACAAAAGCGATTCGCACTTAAAATAAGTCTGAATTCGATTCTCGTATCAAGTACTTTGGTGAGCTTGGGAAAACCAACTAATGCAATCTCAAGATTAAAGGTTTTCTACTAAAATAAGTTTAAAAGTTGTAAAAATGTTGACACAAATTTCAATTTGACTTAATGTTTTTCTTCGTAAAATGTCAATGAGACAATTGATAAAATAATATATTTTTACAAGTGAATCATTTCATTTGAAAGCTGTTAGACATCGTTATTGAACTAAAGTTTGAAAAGAGATTTCATTCTTGATATCAAATTCACTATTCATCGTTTATTCAAATATAATAAACGATCCAATAGACTCCCCTAATCTAGATATGCACATGTATTGATAATGAAAAACTGAAATTTTCGAATTTGACGGTGCCATGAAAATTGTGAAGATAGATACAAGAATAAAGAACGAATGATGCAGCTGACTGCATGAAATGCACTAGTTGGTTGATGTCTTTTTAGTTGCTAAATTACCATGACAATTTTTTTTTTCATCTTCTATTCTACACATAAGTAACAATTTAAGTCAGACAATTGTTCTTAACAACTGAAAATCTTTTCGAATCGAAAAAAACAAGGATTAATGAGATCGTAAAAATGTGATAATTGCATATCTGAAATCCGTTTTTTCTTTGAAAATCAGTAACGTTCAGAAAAGTAATAATTAACAGTTCAGAATTTTCTTATATAATGGTATATAATTCAATTTTCGAGTGATTATTCATATCTAAAATGTTTATTTTAATTATGTTCTTTTCTCATTCAAATAATTCATAGCGAAGTCTTCCATGTTTAGGAAGGTTTTTCGACATAAGGACTGAAAAGAAAAAAAAGGTGTCGAATATTGTACTTCACGCAATCAAATGGGTTTTCTACTTGATATTCTCTCGAGTAGAAATTTAGGCTTTGCTTCTTTCTTAGCTTCTCGATATACGTAACGAAAGTTTGTATTTTCTTTTGAAATAATCTTGAGAATCGAAATCAGAAAATAGTTTTTTAAACACAAGACGAAAATATTGACATAAGAAAAAATATGTTCGAGAACTTAAAATAAGACTCCAAAGTAAAAAAGAAAGCCTTACGTATTCAACAACATGTAAAAGCCATTCGACTCGTTCCACAAGAAGATATTTGAGTTGTACAGTCATTGAAAGGAGATAAGCAAGTACTTTTTCACGTATCTGATCTCGATCTATTGATGTAGTGGATGTAGCTAAAAATAAATTTACATTTTATGTTATTTGCATAAGAATATTTATCCAATAACGAACAGACTTATTCCAATCGATACATTTTAAATTAGAGATTAATTCTTTTTGAAATTTATTATTCATGACTTATATTTGAGAGAAGTATACGAGAAGAAGAAAGATTCTCTAACCAACAGTTTGTAGAATGAATGCTGCGAAGAGTTATGATAAGATTTACAAAAAAGATATATTTAAATTGTTCGTCAATCTCTTCTGATTTCTCGATGATTCATTTTCGGCTCTAATGTTTATTATTCTCGAAGTTGTTACGATATTTTACTAATACAGTCGCTTCGTCAGTAAAAATATTCGTTAATATAAACTACAAATCAACTTTCTACTTCAAACTTTTCACTCACACGATTCTTGGTTAGATTAATTAATTGAGCAAGTTGTAATTTTTCTGGCATCATGTCTACTAACGAGGAACGGTCATCAACTGTTCAATGAGACTATATGCCCTATGTAGACTCAAATACGCCATTAATAACCTAAAAATAGTTCGGGCTTTTTAGATTATCGCTATGGAAATACTATACTTTTACAATATTGTTTTAAATAAATACTGTGATCTCCCTCAGAAATACCTGAAAACTTTACTTTCAAATTTCGACTTGAAATTTTATCTGCATATAGATCTTAATGATAATTGTATGTTATGAATGTTTCAGCCTTTGTCGCTGTTCCTCTCCTAAGAGAAATGTATGATAGTAGCGCATATTTTGGCATAACTCATATAAGCCAGCAGATTTTATGGTCTTATTTTTAGAACAGCAGCAAATGAAGAGGTCTGAAATTCCTGAGAGAGACCGTCATAAAAGTGAAGTATGTCCATAGCGATAAATTAACCATCCGAACTCTTGTTAGGTTATTCATATCTTATCTCAGTCTACATATGACACATAATCTCGACTCAAAAGGGATTGAATAGTTGGTGGCTTTACCTCGTAAGATATGAAATATTCAAAAATCTCTCATATGTAAAAGTAAATTTTTTTATAGATTTATATTTGCAGAAGAAAAACTACTAGAAAAGCTAGAACTTGTTCAATCAACTAGTTTTTGTTGAAAACTTTTTCTGTAGAGTTTAAAATTGAAAGTCAGTTATTCACGTAATGTGAATGAGATCATAGCTTTTCGTTGAAAAACAAAGCTTAGTAAAATTTCTATACCTTGAAAATGAAGACTCAAAAAACCAAATGATTCTAATTTTTATTAAAATGATATGCAGAAACATCTGACGCTGTTTCTTTTTACAGTGATTAAATATTTTTTGTCATTTGCTTATCAATCGTATAAAGTCCAAATATCTGATTATTTTCATTTGAATAAATTCAAAATGAATTTAAAATCTCAGAGAAACGATTTCAACTTGTTCGAAAAATAATTTCAAATAAAATGGATTTCATTGAGATATTTTGTTTATTATGTCATAGTCAAGAAAAGGTAGAAATTTTTTTTAGTTATTTCCCTATTTAATATAAGACAATGAACTTCTTCGAATAGAATATTTTTGATGTTGATCATAATAATATTCTAATTGGACGTCATTCATGATATTTTCCGTTTAATTCTTATCGCTGATATCTCAACAAACAATATTATTCGCTATTATCTCTTATCGATATGAAATTTCCTTCTAGAATATTTTATATGAATCTTCTTTTTTTCTTTTTTTTATTGACGATGTATTTATTTGAATTCAATGGCAAAGTGCAATATTAAAATGAAAATACGGATTTCAACGCTATTTTTGAAGAGAAAAAATGTAGAAAAGACGTGAAACATGATATAGATCATGATCTGCAGAGTAATAACGGATGGCATGTATATGTTGGGGGCAAAATTGAGATTCGGTCAAATTTTTTGACTGGACAAAATTGGAATCCCAAGATGGCCTAGAAAATTGTCAGGCGAAATTGAGAGTCTAATCTTGATCGGACAAAATTAAGATTTGATTAGAGATGAATTCAAACAACCGCGTGCTTCACTAAAAGTGAAACGGATTTGGGAAAAAAGAGAAATTGCCTTTCTAGAGGTTGTGTCGAGATGTAGCATAAATTTACGTAGTATCATTTAATAAAAAAAATGTCCCAGTCGAATTTAACAACCATCGAAACAACTAATAGTGAATTGCATTTTTATGAACAATTAGAAAAACATTTTAATTTATTAGATCAAAAGATTAGAGATAACAGCGTAATAAAACAAAATATTTATAATGATATTGTCAAATGTGTATTATTAGCTAAGGGTAAACCATCAGGTTTTTCACCAAAATTCATTTAGTGGGTAAAACGTCATTTTATTTAAACTAACATTGCTGGTGTTGATCTTGTTTATTGCATTAAATCAAAAAAAACATTTCTTCTTAAATAAAAACTATTATAATGTAATAAGTGAAGTACATCAAACGGTCTCTCGTGGAGGTCGTAAAACAACGATCGATGAACTTAAAAATTATTTTGATTTCTTAATGTGTTATGGAAAAAAGGATAAACATTAATAAAAAAAAACAAGTCCTTATACTTTAATTTTAATTATTTCGGTTGTTTGAATTTATCTCTAATTAAATCTTAATTTTGTCCGGTCAAATTTAAAATTTGACTAAATCTCAATTTTGTCCCCGCCCTATATATGAGTAAATTGCCAATTTTTCGTGCAATTGATGGAAAAAATTGAAAGCGAACCTAAACAACTTTTGACTAGTGCTTTTTATTATATTCTATGCCTATAGTATACAGCAAAACTTTCCCAACATTTTATTGATTATTAAGGGAGATATGAGCTGTAAAAATCTGCGATTCTTTTACTTAAGGTGTGCGTAATTCGAAAATCGCACTAAATTCTTTTTTTGGTATATTTTGACGTAGTTTGATAGAGCTCAGCGAGCTCTGCAAGAATAACTATATTGAAAAATTTTAAGTCCTTTCTTTGAAAGAAAATTATCAGAAAAGTCAATTTTTTTCTTGTTGTGGGTGAATGCTTCATTTTTCAATGAAGATTTGCTTTTTTATTTATTTATTTTGGTGTAAAACACCCAGAGAAGTGTTTGTTGGATTCAGCATGAAAAACTGCATATAGTGACGCAGGTTGTAGGTTGTTCGTATAAAATATCTCTAAAGGTTTATTGAACCCAAAACAGACTCGTGTGTATTGCCGTTGATCCAGGACACAAAACTATGCGGGAAGGAAATCAGAAAAGGGTCACAATGCATTTGTATTTCATTCACGTATACTATTGATTTGAATCACACTCAAAAATTCTACTTTTTAACAAACAATACTGAAAATATCCTGCAAAAAAGCGTCACTCCTCATTGTTTTAGTATAATGCAAATTTCTCCAGAACAGAAAAGGAATAAGAGCTGAAATTCTCATCGCTTATACGACTTATCGTTCTACATCTACTCTGAAAGTTTGAGCCAAATCGAGCGATTTATTAAGAAGTTGTGAACGATTCAATTTTCAAACCGTCACTCTACAAAGTGAGTTTAAAGACCTTTTTTTCGAAAATCTTGTTATTTGTATCTACAAACACATTTGATAAAACGCAGTTTTTCTAATAATTTTGTTTTTTAAAGAGTTATCTTTCTTTCAGTATAATCTGCACATCACTAGCTATTTCAACGACAGAACTGCAGCCACGCTTCCGTCACTCTACACAAAAATAAGAAAGTGTCTGTCAAATAGTGTGAACGGTGGACTAAAGAAAGAACAAATCATTCCATTCAAATCGATGATATATTTCGATAGAGCATCGAACGCTGTACAAAACAGCCTAATGCCGTATTTTTTTTCGTTGGCTCTTTTAAAGCCCAAAAAATTTGTTTTTCTTATCGCGTGTCATTAAAAATAAACATTTTTCTGTCATATATCTCTTATAACTCAGCACGGGTCTGAGCTACAGGGTTGAAATTTTGTGTGCCAGTGGGACATACCAGATGCCATAATGTGTAAAAAATTACTCGAATCGATTGAGTGAAGCGAAAGTTATTAGTGAAATACTACTAAAACAGTAACGGTACCACATAGTTGCAATTCACTCATATGTATCCAAGCATATGGAGATCTTTGGTAGACACAACGATATTTTTCAATGGTCAGCAAGTTTCAAATACAAAGTTTCAATATTTATTACTAAACTAGATAGTACTTAATCAAT
Source organism: Rotaria magnacalcarata (assembly GCA_900239745.1). Taxonomy (NCBI): domain Eukaryota; kingdom Metazoa; phylum Rotifera; class Eurotatoria; order Philodinida; family Philodinidae; genus Rotaria; species Rotaria magnacalcarata. Next base: position 10,382 of record OENM01001578.1, on the reverse strand, counting down.
ATTTAACATAAATCGTTTGCTTGTCATGACTAATAACATAAATTCTTCACAGTATTAATGATTATAAAGTACGCATTAATATACTCATTATACATATATTAAGAGAAAAAAGAAAAAATTCATTCATGACAATTGCTATAAATGATATTTAAAATTATAAAAAGATATAGATAGTTTGTTTTGGTTATAATCAAAGGTAAAGTGTTGTGTGTTTATATGAAATCTCAAAAAAAAATAAAATAAAATCAACACTAACCGCTTATCCGATCAAAATGAGTTCCAAATTGAATTTTTGTAATATTTCGAAAAGGAATATTAATTCCCTTGTATTGTCTCATTTTTAATAAGATTTCCAATGACATTAGAAAATCTGACTTGTCAACACTTCTATTCCGTCCTTAAAAAAAAACAAGAATTTTATTTTAGATATTGTTTTACTATTCGTTAATATGATTCAGTAGAAAACANGATAAACTAACATTCTTCAGAAATTCTCGTTCTCAACATGAATTCTTTCTAATTTTCTTATTTGTTCTGAACTAAAGACAGAAAAAAATTAATGTGGGTGTCCAGAATGAATGGTGATCACAGTGTTTATTTCATATGGCACTCTTTCTGTTTTTTTAATAGTTGACGCTTTAGTTTTTTATCAACAGATTTGCTGTATAATTCCACATAAAAAAGTAAGTTTTACTCGAAAACTTCTTAACCATTCATCTTTAGACGCCTGAGGAAGAAAGAACAACTACTTCACTCGTGAATTCCTATGAAGTTCAGCAAATCTTTTGAAGCCTATGCAATCCTTAGTATGTCTTATGACGAGTGTTGAAGTCTACCTTTCCTCTTCTAGATAACAGCGAGATTAAAATTAGCATTGCACAACTTTGAAAACCTTGACTTTTGTCGTTGTTTTTCTTCCGAAAATATTCAATTCCTGAATGAATTTTGGTGTTTATCAAGGGGGAAACAAAGGATTTGGGGATTTTGAAAATTCAAAAATCCAAACCATGAATGATGGAATTTCCATCTGAATTTTTTTCCATGTGTAGATCTCATGATTCTTAGAATACCCTAAAGTTTTCAGCGCAAACGGATGTTTCCTTCTCAAGATAATGAATTCGCAAGCAATGCTCATTTCACGACACGATCAGAAAATTGAGTTTGTTTTTGAAAATTCAATATTTTAAGAAGGAAACAGTTGTTCGGGTTGAAACTTTTAGGATCTTCCATGGACCATGAAACCTATATATGAGCAGAGTTTCAGCTCGAAACTACGTCATCCACAAGGGGAATGCTTTTGAAGTTTTGCATTTTTCCGGATTTAAAATACCAAAAGATCCACCGTTTTCTCCTTGATGTTTATGGTATAACACATTCTGCTGTTATGTAAAGACGAATGGATCAATAGTTTTTCAATTAAAACTTACTCTTATTGTCTCAAATAAAACAGCAAATCTTTTAATAAAAATATAACGCGTAAACTATCAAAACAAAAGCAAAAGCTGAGTCACTATTTATTCTAAAGGGCTACAGCTTGATTGCGGATATTTTATTTCTCCAGTCAAAAGAAAATGTCCGAAAAGTAGAAACATGGGGAAAGAGACAAAAATAGTCGCAGAGTGGAAAATGTCCGCAAATCAGAATCGGGGGAAGAGAGCAAAAAATGTCCGCATTATGGAATCAAGACAAGATTTATTAGGTGAAAAAAATACAGAAAAATCATTTATGAAGAATAGTTGAACATCTAACTGCGTTAGGTTGATAATCAAGATTCATTCCAAAAGGATAATTTTTAAAAACTATACCATCTTTATTAGATTGTGTGGAAATTTGAGAAAAACTATCATTTTTCACGATGGACATTTTTATTTGATTCGTCTAGGTTTAAAATCGTCACTTTAAATGTTTTTCTTTCACAATACATGCTTATAAAATGAACTGGATGACATGTGATGAACAACACTAGACTAGCTCGAAACAGTTGATATTATTCAGTACACCTATTTGCATGAATCATCTTACAATATCAATTTTCGTTTGGTTCCACAATGCGGACATTTTTTGCTCTTTTCCCCTAATTCTGATTTGCGGACATTTTCCACTCTGCGACTATTTTTGTCTCTCTCCCCCTGTTTCTACTTCGCGGGCGTTTTTTTCCAACAATTAAGAAAAAACGTCCGCAATCAAGAAGACGCGATTCTAAAGCACAGTGAACATGCAAATTTGTTCACGAATCTATTTATTCAGTGATGAAGATGAAAAACATTGAAATGAAAAAACAATTTACTTGTGTATACTTTGATGCAAGAAAGATTAGGAGTTAATTGATTAACTCCTTGAAGAATTAAAGAAAGTGATGGATGTAAATTACACCAGATATCGCCAATAGGTGGCCAATTGAAAACATTTGAATACTTACTAAAAGAAAAGAATTTCATTCAATTAAAAAGTTCTTCACGTTTTCATAAAGAAAAATATCTTACATAAAATTATGAGAAAATCGAAATGTATTTGTAAAACAAGAGAAAATATGTTGAGATAACATTATTGGATCAATAAAACAATTAACATTTGTCCATTGATGATCAAGAAAAAAAGAATGATTTTTAAATGAATTTGTTATTTTTTCTATATCATTGAATGGCAATTGACGTTGTGAACAAATATAGAAATCGAAATTACTTAAATTCTTTATTCTATCAGGTAAACAATTTTGACGAATGAAATTTGCATCAATCAATGATTTCCATATCTCTTGAGATTTTCTTTCATCGAGTCGATCATTTTTAAGATGAAGTTGAAGTTTTTCAACATAATTTAAATTATTGAGAAGCCATTTCAAATAAATAAATTCCCAGTCATCATCAATAAAAGTTTTTAAACTAAAATATCTTAGCTTTGGTAACTAAAAACAAACGAATATATTCAATTATTAAAAAGAAAAATATTTTTCAAATAAAAAAGATGATATATTTCATTATTACTTTGTTCAACCAATTTCCATTTGATTGTTTCATTATTTCAACATTCGATTTCCATGATAAATCGAATCTTAATGTAGTATGAAATTGCACTGACATTTGTTCGAGATTAGGTATTTGTGAAATAATATTTTCAAGAAACCATGAATTTCCAATTCGAATATATAAACGACGAAGAGTCAAACAAAAAGATTGATGTTGATAGTCAACAGAATTTGATATTAAACATTCATCAATATCAACATCAATAAGATAATGGCCTAAATCCATTCGAAGAGATGTTAAATGACATTGAGATGAAAACAGTTGACAAATAAGTTGTTTGATCATACACATTCGTTTTCCTATTAATTGTCAAACAAAAATAATAGAGAAATATTGTTTATTATTTCAAGGAAAATATTCGCATTCAAGACAAAGCTTTTTCACTTTCGAATTTCTATTGAATTATCAACAATTTTTAAACCGAAAATATTTTTATTTTTGAGTTATAAAACAAATTTTATTCATTTTAGATTTAACAATGTGAAACTCATATTTCTATTCAATCAATTAATTAGTTAGTTGTCATTTAAATCAGTCATTATATAAGATAAAAAAAAAAGCAAAGACGATTTACTTATAATTAAATATCATTTTTTCAGATCTAACAATTTTTTTTTAGTCCCTTAACAATCAATCATTAAATTGTATATTTTTACTTATCATACGAGAGAAGACCGCAGGACGGTTTCATTTTTGTCCTACACTGGCTGCTGCAAGACAAAATCAGTCAACCGTTCCGCTTTCCATGACAAAGGGTAGACCTTTGAAAAGTTCATCCTGTGCATTGACAAGAGTAAAATCTTATGAATATAAATTTTCATAGCCAAATATTATCAAAGTAATAATTCTATAAAATCATCTGCAAGAAATTCTGTCAATAATCTCTATCACACATATTCTTTAGAAAAAAAGTCAGCAAAAACAGTTGACATGCGTAAGCTAAACACAAGTATAAGAGAACAAAGGTAGGAGTTCAAGATTTATAATATAATTAATAGAAACATGAGAAACAAGGACAAGGTTTTTGTGAAACACGATCTGAAAGGGGTGTTGAAGTGTTTACGGATAGAAATTTGGACCCATCACAGAACAGGGTAGACAGATTTTGGAGCCGTCACAGATCGTGATAGACAAGGCCCAGGGATCATTATAGACTGTGATAGAAGACTTCAAGGAAATATCAGAAATGATGCATATCTAACATATGATTGGAAGCATACATAGAGTATTATCCTGTTCAAAGTCTATAATGTAAGGTAAGCTATTATGAAGAAATGTAACCCAATATGCATAAAACAACAGCTTTTAGAACATTGTCTATAGCAGCTACATCGTGTTTCACATTTTTAATTGCGCAAGGGATTGCGCTAACAGCTTTTTTTAAATACTGGTTGCTCTTGAATTTCTCCTGTAAGCAAATAAATAATATTATCAGTTTGACTTGGTGATAAACCTACTCATAATTGGGTAAATGTCAATCCAAATACGCTGAATACTCTTTTTAAAGAAGCATTGGTCGCTGTTATGACATGTATTCTAATAACTACTATTTATATTAATAAAAACTACGACGAGTTTCATTACTAGACCAGAACTTTATTGAATCTCCATCGATTAAGTGACTTGAGTGTATAGATGTGCAGGGTAAGCTGTTTTTCATACTCTGTACCTTGATTGAGCAAAACGTTCTGCTATTACTTTACCGTATGATACTTGAACCATTATCCTATCCTAATCTGTAAACCTTCTATACCTACCTTTTCCTACGAGGGTATAAGTGTGGCTGTGGGCACACCCAAACACTTACATCCAATGTTGAATTTATTTCTGAAAGAATTTCTATCGGTTGTAAATGTTCCTAGTCAAAGATGGATTGTTCAAGGTAGAGATAAAACTCATTTTGGTTTTGAAATATGTACAAATAAACAATTGATTACTTTGATTGAAGACCTTTGATGAATTTTCACTTATATGGAAATATTCGTCTCTGAACATTGTGTCGTCAAATGCTAATGTAAGTTCATCTAATTGATGTTCAATAAGATAAAATAAACTTCGAACTACTGGTTCAATTGATCCACATCGAATAAGAATAAGAGATTTAAGATTTGGAAAATTAAGAATATTATTATGATTAAATAACCATTCATAAATAAGATCAGAAGCAATTGAATTTGTTTCATCAAAATGAATACGTTGAATAGAAGAAAGAGATGATGATTTCAAAATTAATAAAAATAAAGTCGAACATTTATTATAAGGTAAATCTGACGTAATTCGAAGGCCAGTGTTCAATCGATTATCATTTATAGAAATTATTGAACGCACAAGAGAATTGAAACGGATATTTAATGACCAAAAAGACGTTAACATATCAAACCATGATTGATAAGAAAGAATATAATGAAGAATTTCATTTGGTAATGTTTCTATACTAATAGTTCTAGGAATCATTTTATCTAAAGAAGAAAGTTATTTTATGCTTTTATTTTTCTACCTTCAATCATTGATAATCATCAGCCAAATGACTGACGTCATAATATGAAACAAAAAGAAGATGATATTTTTGTTTTTCAAGCCTTTATGAATATTATTGCAGTTCAAACAATTTTTACTTAAATTAAAAAAATCATTTAAAAAAACCAAAAAGAAAATACATTCAAATCTCAAAACTCCAACTAAACAAGACCGTTTGGTAGATAAATAAGAATATTTATCATTCATGTAAAAATTCTACAATTAGCATTTAAAATTAATGGTCTCGATTTTACAACTTTATTAATTCAATTTTTTCATCTAATTATTGTACTAGGAAGAAAATTTTCGCTATAGAAACATATGAAAGAGCAAATGTTCATTTTGCTACCAGATTTTCTATTCTCGATTTTATTTGTTCTTCCAGATTAAAAAAGTCAGAAGACACTTTCTTGCTAATATAATATGCCAGCGAATAAATCGATAATATGATTGGAAGCAAAAAACAAGCAAGTAAATAATATTCAGTTTAAGCTTACTCTATTTGAAAGTATATACTTTAAAAATTAAACTTCTAGAAGAATATATTCTGTTGAATGTGAAATCACTACATTGATTCAATCAACATAAATCATAACTGTTTTTCACTATTGGAGAAATTTATTCTGTGAACGATTGCAGATGAATAAAAAGTTTCTACACCGAATGAATATGGACATAACTTACTCAAAAAATTATGAACCACTTCACATAGATCTACGACCAGACATTCACACAAGTTGGTCAATCGTGGTCGTCAGATTTTGTTCAATTTAGGATATGTTGCAAGGAAAAGAGTTTTAAGAATTTTCTCACAAACTGTTTGAATAATGGTCTTCCACTCTCAAAATACTTAAACTTTTCTGAGCATACTATCATTAAAAAGCTAATCTTTTCATATCTGACTCAAAATGCATCGATTTGACTTGAAATTTTACGGTACAGACATCTCGAATTAATGTACTTATGATAAAAAATAAGTTCAAATGAGTAAACTATTGATAAATTGATCAGTACTATCAGGTCACGAGATAATGATCATTTGAGAAGGATCTATTCTTTTCTATGTATGCGTAGTTTTTTTATTCAATCAAAATAAAACGTCGAGAAAAACATACTACGACAATACATACATAGACTATTGCAGAGTATTCAACTGAATGTATATTATATGATATAATGTTCAAATATGCTTTTTCACTTGTTTGTCAACATATGTCAGGAAAAAGAAGAAAAAGAAATATTCATTTCTCTCTTCATGCAAGCGGGGAAAATTCAATAAAGATAGTTCTATTCAGTTCGATGCAACGAAAATGTTGAGCATTCGTCCGTCCAGTTCATGATGAAAAGGTCACTATATACTGTTTGTTTTCCTGTTGACGGCAATATAGCAAGATATATAGCAATTCTTGACATCAGCAAAAGACAAAAAATACACATGATGAGTTGAATGAGAACTAAGAAAAAGAAGTACAATATAAATATAGGACAAATAATTCTTTGTTTAGTTTTTCGATTCTATATAATTCAATATCATTGGCTATGTTGTTCGATTGAAAATGAATAACATGAGCCAGTCCACGTATAAGCCCCAAACGATCACCATAGAGGGGTGCTCAATAAAGGTCCTAGATTTGCGTAAAATCTATCCCATCTTGTAGAGTATGTTGTTTTAGGCCTCGAATCAAATTTTTAGTCTTATTGGAGAACTCCCTGCCGAGATATTAGGATCTTTCGAACGAATTTTTATCGTTTTTTAACGACTTTTATATGAAAACAATAGAAAAATCACCTTCCAAATTGGTTTTCTCTCAAGATATGAGTGGGATGGTGCTCAAAATAACTTTTCAGGCACTACGAAGCGGAGGTTCACCCAAGGGTGCAGTCAAAAGCTTGGGATCTCTGATTGAACAAAATCGGGTGTGGCTTATGTGGACTGGCTCATATACCAGTTTTATATCAAAATTTGACTCTATCATTGTCAAAATCTCTTAAAACAAGGATATTTTTCTGCCGAACATTATTTTTCATTATAAAGATGTTTTTGTTTTTCAATCAATCTTATTCCTATATAAAATCTTTTTCATCTGTAAAAAATAAAGACATGTTTATCAGATACATGTTTAGCTTGTATGAAATAAATACAACTTGTTTTTCGATTCTCTTTCGTCTTATATTAGATTTACTATTGTTATTCGTAACACTAAATGCTATGAATGTTTATCACGGTGCAACGTGTTTGAGCACATGAACTCATCTGAAATAAGAAATTTTCTATTTAAACGAAACATCAACAATGAAAACATGGCAAAACTTTCCAATTAATCTTCCTGCCACAAAAAAAACTTTTTAGTAGATATGTTTTCATAAAAAAATCTATTATTATCATGAAAAAAAATAATAACTTGTTTTGGAATCCGACGCAACACAATTCAATATTCTATTCAATGCGCAGCATCTTTTCGCTACACCAATATCATATTCTTCACAGCCAGAATAAGCAAAAAAATATGCCCATTTTTCATAATCAGTTCATATAATATCTTTTATTTATTAATTCAATTAAATATACTAGATATTCTTTGTCGATTGCTTGATATGCAATATGCATAATAGAACTAGTGAGAAGAATCGTGGAAACAGAATCAGTCAGTTTTGTCTGTATAGATCTGTTAATATTTTCATGTTTTTTTAGAAAGATTATTTTTTTTTGTAGACTAACAAGCTTGTTTTATCTTGTACTATTTAATGTTATTTTATACTGAAAATATTATTCAAACATTTATTTAAAAAATATACTTGAGGGTGGGTGTGGGTGTGGGTGAGAACGAGATTGACACCCACACACCCACACCCACACCCATCTGTATATGTTGTAAAGTCTTATGGTTATCTATTGCTTCATTTGTTCTCTTTGTTTCTATTAGGATTTTATGTGAAAGCTGTTTTTCGTTTATGTCTAGGGATGTAACAATACCATTTGGAGACGCCTAAAGATGCCCAATTTTCATAATGAAGATCTACCAATACCAGCCAATACTTTGTGTCACCTATAACCAACAAACTTAGCTCGACCTGATAGAATAATGAAAAATACCAATACCAACAGAAAATATCCCCAGTATTGGTGAGTATTGGTAAAAAAACGGTAATTTTCACCAATACTCACCCATACTGGAGACATTTTCTGTTGGTATTGGTATTTTTATTCTTCTATCAGGTCGAGCTAAATTTGTTGGTTATAGGTGACACAAAGTATTGGCTGGTATTGGTAGATCTTCATTATGAAAATTGGCCATCTTTAGGTGTCTCCAAATGGTATTGTTACATCCCTATTTATGTCGATGTGTTGTCTTAGATACATTTTGTTTGCGTTTATTTGTCTATCACTTTAGTCATGCTGACATTAGTTTTGTCTTTGTTTTTCTGCTATGTTGCAAAACTGTTGACTCTATTGTTGTTTGATACCGTTTATTTTCATAGGCTGTTTCATCATTAGTTTATACGTTAAGATTTCTCGAAATTGTGATAAGATTTTTTGGTTGACTTAAACACTTATTATTTCCTCGAAATTTTTCTGTGGTGATACTTTTACTATTGTTACCATTTTATTTTTTTCTTAGCAGTTTTGTTTTTATGGAACTGTCAAGATATCTACATTCTACCTTTACTCTTTTATTGATCTTCAATGCTATCATTTATTTTCGTTTGTGCTAACATAAGTAAGTTTGGTACATTCAGGTGTGGCAAGATGGTTAGTGTCCTCCAAAGTGCTGACTGGTGAGTGGGTTCCCAAGTTCCTAGGAACCCAAGAACTCATAATGATCTCTTGGAAATAGATACAGTGACCATATTTAGATATATCTGGATCATAAACATTTCATTTAGAGCTTTTTTCAGTTAGTTCCGGGTTCCTGAGAACGGGAATGCCGTCGGGTTCCGGGTTCCTCAGAACCCGAGAACTCAGTGTTATTTAATGTAAATTTATAAAATCGCTATGTATGGCAATGCTCGGATGATCGCGATGTCCGAAGAGACCTTGTTTTGGCGAGTTCCTAGTTCTTGAGAGCGCGAACTCGTCCGGGTTCTGAATTCCTAGGGACGGGAACGCACTCGAGTTCCTGGGTTCCTGGGAACGGAACGCGGAACTGACACCCCTAACTTGAGTCCCATCAAACATCACTTAGCATCAAGGATAAATCGCTGTCCCCGAATGATCTCGATTTGGCTGCTAGCTATGGCAACATTGACTTAGTGCATGACTAGATGGGGGAGTACTCCAAAGCGCTCGATTTCTATCAAAAAGATCTGGAGATCAGTGTCAAATTTTTGTCTCCGAATCATCCTGATTTAGCTACTATTTACAGTAACATCGGTTCAGTGCATGATAAGATGGGGAAATACTCCAAAGCACTCGAGTTCCACCAGAAGTGTTTTGAAATCAGTCTCAAGTCACTGTCTTCAACACATCCGAATGTAGCTGGTTTTCACAGCAACATCGGGGTGGTTTTCAAAAACATTGGAGAATTCAGCAAGGCATGTGAATCGTACGCCAAATCGCTGGAAATCTACAAAGATTCTCTGTTTGAAAACCATCCAACTCTCGCCTATACTTACAATAGAGTTGGTGAACTTCATGAAAGTATGGAAGAACCCGAAAAAGCGTTGGAATACTATGACAAAGCTTTAAAGATTCAAGAGAAGTGTTTGTCGTCGAGCCATCCCAACTTAGCAATAACCATATACAATATGGGCTCAATCAAGAGAAGTGAAAGCAAATATGAAAAAGCGTTGGAACTCTACAATCGAGCACTGAAAATTCGAGAAAAATCCCTTCTTGTG